>VWZE01000673.1:189953-203543 GCA_013396675.1 Eubucco bourcierii
AGAAAGTATCCACTGTTCATTACAAAAAGAATTATCATGTCCATTCTCCATGTTTCAGTAATATCTCCTTTTTCCTTTTTCATCATGCACTCTACCTCCCTTTTTCTCTATTAATACTTCTCACTTTGCCTTTTCACTGACTTCAGGTTACAATGTGTCCATACCAAGTTATATATCTTCATATATCTCTATTTTTGAGAGAAGATATCTAGTAGCTGGGAACTTACTGAACAGTAAAATAACTTCCTTTAGTTTCTTACATACTGATGAAGATTTCTCATGTGTGTGCAAGTCCCTGTGAGGCAGAGTTGCATCTATCTTTACAGTGTTATTTATTCTGCTCTACGAATATGCTGCAGGCAGTTAGAGAAGTTCAGCACGAAACAGGAGACAGGCTTTGTTAAACTATGACACTGGTTTTGAATTACACTTTTGCTTCAGGATTTCTGTCACTTACTCTAAAAGCAAAATGCAGCTTCTGTATTAATGTCTGGGCACATGAAATGTGGTAACATACCTCTTTGCAGAGCCTGAAATGGTTTTTTACAATATATTTATTTCCTTTGCCTCCATTACTAAATCATAAGGAATTGCTTGACTCACCACTAGAACAATTTCCAGGACAGATTATGGAATTTACACATTGGAAGAAATTAAGTTACTTAATTCAGATATTTTTTTTCATTCTCAGAAGATTTGGAGGAGTAAACAAGGAATAGATAACCTCTCAGGAGTATGCACACTGGCGTCACTGTGTTTACATCAGGAATGCATTTGGCCCAAGATCTGTTATGATTTACTGTCTACTACAGACCTGACTATTCCATTAAGATAACTCTACTTATAAACAATAGAAAAGCAAGAAAGTGAGGAGGGCAGGAGTCTAAGTATGAAGGGGCAGCTTGCTTCTGAGGTCTCTTAAAACTCTTGCTCTGGAGAGTCTTCAGCTTTTAGCATCACCATTTATTTTGTTTTATTTTGTTTTCCATCTGTAAAGAGAGCAAAAAATCTTCTTCCCAACAGAGCTACAAAAAAAAAAATAATATAATAACATTTGCAAATTCCTTTGAGGGGACTTAACATATGTGTAAAAGAATTTAACATACCTTCTGAAATTATCAGCCATACAGACATGAGGTCAGTTAATATTTTGAGCTGTTTAACATCTGTCTGGTTTGTTTTGTCCATTTATCCTTTAAGAAACAAACCAAAAATCCTGGGAAGTATTATTGACTAGGCAATAGTTGACCTCAGGCTTTACATAAATAAGTCCCATTGAAAATCCTGTTCTACCCCACTGAGATTTTTTAAGATTGAATTGTAACCTTCTATCAAAAGACTGTTCCAAGGTTTGTGTCTCATTTTAATCCCACTTCAGAGCTGCTGTGATATTAGCTAGAAACTAACAAATCAAAGGAATATGTTATGGGTTGGATTTTGGTGTGTTTTGGGTTTATTTTGGTTTGATTTTTGTTGGCTTGCTTTGGTTGGTTGTTCCATGACAGAACAGATTCAAACCCTTAAATTTATGACCGGCAAAGTTCAAAGCTCAAAGAGCTCTACCACTAAATCTTCCTCTCATCTTCTGTGCAACTAAATTCTCTTTCCGTTCTCAAAGGAATGTAGACTCCAGAACACCAAAAAGACAACTGAACAAAAAAATAATTCTATTTTCTCTGTGTCTATGGCAACTAGTTATCCTAGGAGCCTTTACAGATACCCTCTTCACAGGTCCCTAAATCCCCTGATGGGGCAAAGATCTCTACTCTCCACAGGTGGCAAAAGTGGCAACCAACTGTTTAACTTGGGAAGATTCTTTACCTGCAGCCCTACTTGATAAGCCATGGTTTGCTGTGAGGAACACTAACACGTGGGGGGAAAAAAATGCATTATGATAGCATTTTATATGTATTACATATAGAAATAGAATCAATAGAATGGTGTAGGTTGGAAAAGACCTTCAAGGTCATCCAACCAAACCATTAACCCAAGTACACCATTAAACCATGTCCCACAGCAACACAGGTACAAATATATAGTATGTACCCAGCTCATCAAAATCAGTTGTAGGCTTAGTTGATACTATTACTTGGAAATATTTTAAAAAGTCCTACACAGCTGACATTGCTTTACCCTGCTGTACTTAGCCTATCACTTTCCATGCATAGGTTGTGCATATGTTGCATTCTTCTCAACCTCTGTATTGTCTGCAGTACTCAGCCAGTATTTTTACTGTGCTCTTCTCAGAAATAACTTTGATCACAGACACTTAGCAATGAAGATTTGTAGCGCTTTAGTATACGTAAAGCCTTCTAGGCACTGGTGGAAGAGCTTCCCTTTTCTCCTCTGACATATGTAAAACCTTCTAGGCACCAGCAGAATAACTTCCCTCATCTCTTCTTTCTCACCTTGGAGAACAAAGAGAAGATAAGAGTTGATAAAGCATAGTATATGAGCTCTTCTGCCTAGAAGGGAGAGATGTGAGTCACAGTGGCATGGTGGTGGATTAGGGCAATAACAGTTTCACTGCCATCGGCAATAAAAGATGTGAGGGGTTCCAGCTGCTGCCAGGCAAGGCTGCTTCCAGCAGTACACCATGAGCTCACATAGCCCATGTCCTGAGTGATGCCAAATTATCCACAGCTGGTGAGCTTGGCACTGACTCAGGTTCTGGCAGCTTGTAAGTGTCATTCTGTCCTCCAGCAGTGTTGGAATAAAATCTCCCAGTCTTTTGAGTAATTTCAGTTTCTCTGCCTCTAAAACAGCAAAGTGGTGGCTTTCTCATAAATGAATAACCAATTGATTTTTTGCTATTGCTAAAAAAAAAAAAAAATTATTGCTAAAAAAAAAAATTAAAAATTAAAGTTCCATTTCCCAGATTATATTTACTCTCCTGTATAATTAGAACCAAAAGTTTTGCCAAACTGAAGTTTCCCTTTAAAACTCCCCAAAGCTCACCTAAGGCCACTTGGTTGGCATCACTTAAAGGATTCTGAGGGTTTTCTTGGCAGGCAACAGTATAAAAACAGCAGTAAGTGTGAGCTTAGAGTGGTTGTGAAGAATTGTACAGTTTTAAAGGAAGAAAGAAAATATTTGTACCTTTATAATTTATAGATAACAGCTCCTATCATTTAAAAGCAGATCTTTGCTATATATATACAAGGAAAAAAAAATTTTATGTTAACCTTTGCTTTTGACGTGTTTTAACATGAGACATAGTGAAAAACCTTTCACCCTCTTTAAGGATAGTAGTTCTAATGGTGGAATTTTTGCTCCTCTGAGGTGAAAAAGTGATTTTTATATGTATTACATCTACCATTTCCCCTATAAAAAATAGAAGATAGAAGGATGAAGTTCTAATTTATAAATTGTGTGGTTCGTTCCTGTATTGTATTAAAATATACAATTTATGTTTGACAAAGGCAAAGCATACACATAATCTTTTGGAGATAGAACCTCCTACCTTCAGCTCATCTTTTTCTACTGTTATGCTATAAAGCTCACTATTCCACTCCAAGAAAACAAAAACAAAAGCAAAAACAAAAAACAACAAAAAAAACCCCACTGATTCTCTTTCTTTCAATTTTAAATGTAGAATCATAGAATGGTAAGGTTGGAAGGGACCTCAAGGATCATCTAGTTCCAACCCCCTGCCATAGGCAGGGACATCTCCCACTGGTACAGGCTACTCAAGGCCTCATCCAACCTGGCCTTGAACACCTCCAGGGAGGGAGCAGCCACAACCTCCCTGGGCAACCTGTTCCAGTGTCCCACCACCCTCACTGGAAAGAACTTCTTCCTAACATCCAGTTTCAATCTCCCCTCTTCCACTTTAAATCCCCTTGTCCTGTCATTGCAAGACCTTGTCAATATAATCTAGGATTAATAGAGTACATAAGAAGTGAAATGTCTCAAATTACTTTTTTCCAGTGTTCCCTTCCATAAATTACATTGACATTTTTAATAGTTCTTGGAAAACAGTGCTGTATGCAGAACATCTTAGATCTCTGAAAATGTCATTCCCTAACACAACCTGTTTTACTGATAGTGGAAATGCTATCTTAGTTTAGAGAATCATTATCACATAAACAATAGATTCTAAGCAGTCATAACCCAGAGTTGCCAGACTTCATAGCAGAGGTAGCAGTTATTTAGAGAAAGCTAATGGAAAATATTAAGGTGAACCAAGTGGCAGTGAGTTTGACCACAGTTTATTTTTCTCCACATACAACCCTAAATTCAGACACTTGGACTGTGCATGTGGAATTCCTTTGTTCTTAAGTTCCATCTGGTCTAAGTCTAAGATTAGACTTTCTTTTGGTGCTTTTTATAATCAGTGGAAAAAACCATACATCTCCAGAGGATAATTCGTCTTACAAACCCTTTAGAAGTGCCCTCCAGAGGTGTCTGTTTTCCTTCATGCACTGTGAAGGAAGCATAGGACAACTCAGCTCAGATTTACATATATAATATTTATTTATATAGTTAAGGTGAATGAATAACATGTCAGGCAATGCAAGGTGCATCTTGGTTCAAAATTTCGATAGAGGAACATTTTTTTTTTTTCATGTCACAGCTGATCTGGATGACATACACTGAAAGAACAAACAGACTTTGGTCAAATCTAAAATCTGTCAGAAGCAGAACTGGGAAAGAAAAATCCCTTTCATTTTCTTGCTGCTCAGCTTCCCCTTGTACATAGTCTTTCATGCTGGCTTTGTAGAGAAGACATTTTAAGGAAGGGATAACTTTTATTTTATCTTGTGCATGATCAAGTTTTCTCTTTTCCAACAGAGAATGTCTTCCTTTACTGATTTTTCCCCCCTTTGTGGTTCTTTTTCCCCCTTTTATAACCTAACTTTGAAATTTCAGTTGATGTGTCTTTTCTACTCTCTTATGACCTGGACTTTCAAAAGAAACTATTGAACCTGGCAATTTTATGAGTTTGCTGTCTCACTTGAAACACCTACAGGAGCTCCTATAAGACACCTTTACTTTGAAATGTCAATTACTCCTGAAAATCTAGACTCCATACCCAGGATGTGCTTAAACCTTTATTTATTTGGGTATTTACCTAGATCTATAAAAAACCAGAGAGCAGCTCTCTCATATTCCTGCTCTTTCTGAAAGGCTTGAAGTGTGGCATGCCCTTTAAAAGTTATTGTACATCACCTAATTCAGTTTAATATGCTGACTTGTAACACTGTGTTTCCTTTGATATTACTCTTCTGAAGGCAACATGACCTTGAAGGTGGTATTTTAAACTAATAAGTGAGGAGAGGAATTGGAAATCAAGCTGAATGCTGTAAGCCAAAGGGCTGGGTTTTCATCCCAAACCTTTATTTCCACACATGAAGCATAAAGAAATTAGCATTTATATATTTATGATGATGGTTATTGTTTTTTTTTTTTTTTTTTCTTTTTCAGTTTTCAAAGCAAACACTTTTAATGCAAATTCTTGTCCGTTCCCTTTGGTATGTTTATTAATTCACAAATGCTTTCATCCATTGTCCTGCTATTCCTGGTTTCCCTCCCCTCCTTTACACAATAATTTTGAGTTGTTGAATAGTCAGCAACATTTGACAGAGGCACACTAATCCCAAAGCTGCAAGCTCCTGTATGCTTTTTGAAAATGATGTGCTGAGCACAAGAAAGATATCAAAATAATTACTTTCATTAAGATATAGATGGGTTGGACTTACCCTTTTTATTGAGAGGAATGGATGAATGGATGAAGAGTGAATTAGTGCATAGGGCTTCCCATCTAAAATACATGCATCTACATTTGCACTTTCTCTTGCCAAAAAAAGTTATCAGAGCTACAAAGGAGGCATGCTACACTAGGGATAGGATAAAACCATAGGAAGATGTTGTGGAAGGCTCTCCACACCTCTGCTCTGCACCAGTGAGGCCATATCTGGAACACTGCATCCACTGTGTCGGTCTCTTCTCCCAGGTAACAAGTGACAGAACAAGAGGACACAGTTTAAAGCTGTGCCAAGAAAGGTTTAGGATGGATGTTAGGAAGTTCTTCACAGAAAGAGTGACTGGCATTGGAATGGGCTGCCTGGGGATGTGGTGGACTCCCTGTCCCTGAAGGTGTTTAAAGGAGACTGGATGAGGCATTTAGCACCATGGTTTAATTAATTAAAAGTCATTATGTGATAGGTTGGGCTTGATGATCTTGAAGGTCTTTTCCAACCTGGTTAATTCTGTGATTCTGTGATTTAGTTCTGGGCTCTCCAGTTGGAGGGAAACAGGAAGCTACTTGAAAGAGTCTAACAGAGGGCCACAAAGATGCTGAGGTGACTGAGGCAACTCTCTTACAAGGAGGGCTGAGAGACCTGATGCTCTTTAGCATGATGAAGAGAAGACTGAGAGGAGGGTGTTCTCAGTGCATATAAACATCTGAAGGATGGCACTTATGAAGATGGGACTGGGCTCATCTCAGTGACGCTTGATGATAGGACAAGGGGCAGTGGGTATGAACTAGAACACAGGAAGTTTCGCTTGAACTTAAGGAAAAAAAATCTGCACTCTGAGGATTCTGGAGCACAGGACCAGGCTGCCCAGAGATGTTGTAGAGTCTTCTTCTCTGGATACTTTCAAAACCCATCTGGACACATTACTGTTCAACCTTGCCTAGGGGTGTCTGCCTCAGCAAGGGGGTGTAACTAAATGATCTCTGGATGTCCCTTCCAAACTCTATCATTCTGTGATTTTGTGATTGTGTTAAGACAATTTAAATGCTCCAACCCCTATCATTCTGTGATTTTGTGATTGTGTTAAGACAATTTAAATGTTCCAACCCCTATCATTCTGTGATTTTGTGATTGTGTTAAGACAATTTAAATGAAGTGTAAAAGAGAGTATTTCACTAGAAACATCATGAGAAAACAGAATGCAATCTGGAGAAAAAAAGCAGATTTTACACAGTCCTGGTGACACAGTCCTGGTGACACAGTGACAGACAACAGGCTCTGTTCTTTGTGGATTTGAAGTGAGGTTCACTCAAAGTTGGTGAACTTCAGTCTTGGGACTGCCAAAAATCTGGCTTTAGATCAAGCCACTATCAGATGGCAAGGGAGACATACCACCAGTGCCAGGGCTAAACCCCACTGTGCAGTTTCACACTCAAGTCACATTGATTTCCGTGGGCGGGTTTCACCCAGCAGGAGTTGATGGCTGTTGCATGCTTTACAAATGTAAGGGGATTACACATGCTGGTCCTCATTCCTTTTAAATTCTTTGTCATCCTTTTCTTTGCTCTTCTAAATTGGTCACTTCAAATGAACTTTTCCATGAAGGACCAGACACCTTTCTCGTTGATAGTGAGGGTTTTTTTTCCCAATCTCTCTCTATCACCTGTCTTAGGAACTAAGGCAAATTACTTGCCCCTCTGTTTCCTTCTCTCCCAGTGTCAGCACATCAGTGCTTTCTAGCACAATGAACTTATAATGTCTTTTTAAATGGAGCTATTTTTCAGCTTTGCATGGTATTACCACAAAAACCAGCTGCCTGATATAACAAAATCTAATACACACTGCTATGAAATATTTATTTATTCAGTGTCTGTGATTTCTTTTCTGCAGCATGAGGATTTCCTTGCATTTGTCCAGGCCTGCTTGCAGCTTCTGTTGCTATTCCAGTGTCTGGAAGACAGCTGATGTTGAAGTAATGATAAGAAATAAGAAAGCTTTCCCTATTCCTGTCAAACACATTGCGTTTAAGGGAGCAAGGCTAGCAGGTGGCTCTCAGAAGTTCTCATTAGCCACTTTGATTGTCTCTAACACCTCTTGCAAGCAAATGTCTCATTACCATGGATATTTGCATATCCTTTACTTCTGTACAGAGTGCCATACATCAGTGAACTATAAACATATCACTACATATCTTCAGATTTACATGGTAAATACAGTTCCGACTGCGTGGACAGGTACCAACTATCAAAGACAATAAAATCTAATGGTTCTCAATGCCATTTCTGGCTCCATCTTTTGCATCCTAACTGCATCACACAGTTTTTCAAACTGCAGGCTTTGAGCCTTTTGGAGATCTTCTAGTGAACACTGCACTCATACAAAGAAATCCTCATCTGTCAAAGACAACAATTTTGGGTAAGAGTGGAAAAAAGAAAGGAGAAGGGGAAAATGCAAAGGACTTCTCTGGCTGCTGTGATGATTAAATGACAATTTTTGAGTTAATATTGGATTTTTGTGAGTTTGGCAAAGCTGAGAGATTTTTATCTGAGAGTATAAAAACTGGACGTGGTATTTAATTTTAATTATGTAATCTGCCAGTGCATCCTTTAATTTGAAAGAATATCACCTGCTCAGCATATACCATCTTTGTAACATCTTAACAGTGTTGTTTGATGCTGACATAACTCTTCAAACAGTTTATCATTCAGGGCTGCCCTTTCTACCACACTTGGTTTACATTCTTGTGAGAAAACACAAGGCTTGATTTCCTTCCACTGAAGCTGATGGGGAAAATACAATTCCAGTCCTGTGAACATTCGTTCTTCAGTGATGGAAATCTGCTACTACCACCAGAGCTGATAAAACCCACACTGTTTTTATAATTTGACCACTCATACCTCATTATATTGTACTTCTGCCAGGCTGAAAGCATGGCATGTCAAAGTTTTATCTGCTTTTACTGAAGATCTTAAATTTTTTTTTTTGGCACATAGTCAAAGAGAGAGCACATTAACAGAAAACCACTTAGAAAATCGTGGGGCTTGTGGCTTTTAACAGCTGACAAGATTATGTCCTCAATCTCAACATTGAATGTGTATAAACAGCAGAGATATTTAAATTTAGTTTGGCTTTCTTTTCCTGCTGAGGTGGAAGATGATTCTCATTCGAGATTCCATCACTAACTCTTTTCTTCCAACATTAGTAGGAAAGTTGAGAGATTGCTCTTCATTTTTCTGCGTACTGGACAAGTCTCCTAGGTGTATAAGCTATCAAGATGATGGTTCACTGAATTATAGAGCATTTTTGTTTTCAGTAATTTTAAAAGAAGCTGAACAACATGAAAGAGATCAGCTTCCCTTACATATCCACAATACTGCCTGTAGGATGAAGCAGAACCTGGTTCTCAGTTTCCAGCCCTCTCCCTGGGTCACATTACAAAATGTACCAGTACCTCTGACAAAAATTGGAGCAAACAGAAATGTACAGAATTTAAATCAAAGATGTGATCCATAAAGATTATGAAAGATGGATAAATGACAGCAGAATTTATGCTCAAGTGAAAACTTGTTTCTGGTATATGTTGGAATGCTTTAACTGAGATTAAGGCATGTCTTGTTCTGTGAGAGTAGAGTCTGGTCATTATTGTGCAGTGCAAGCACATATCATAGAATCATAGAATCATAGAATGGTAAGGTTGGAAGGGACCTCAAGGATCATCCAGTTCCAACCCCCTGCCATAGACAGGGACACCTCCCACTAGCACAGCTCACTCAAGGCCTCATCCAACCTGGCCTTGAACACCTCCAGAGAAGGAACAGCCACAACCTCCCTGAACAACCTGTACCAGTGTCTCACCACCCTCACTGCAAACAACTTCCTCCTAACATCCAGTTTAAATCTTCCCTCTGCCAGTTTAAACCCATTTCCCCTTGTCCTGTCATTGCAAGACCTTGTCAATAGTCCCTCCCCAGCCTTCCTGTAGACTCCCTTCAGATACTGGAAGGCTACTGTAAGGTGTCCTCGAAACCTCCTCTTCTCCAGGCTGCAGAGCCCCAACTTTCTCAGCCTGTCCTCATAGCAGAGCTGCTGCAGCCCTCTGATCATCCTCGTGACCTCCTCTGGACTGGTTCCAACACTTCCATGTCCTTCCTGTGCTGGGGGCTCCAGAACTGCATCTCTAATTCTATTCCTATATAGGAAAATTATTTTATTGCAGAGGAGGCTTATTAGAAAAGTATACTGTTTGCTATTCTAAGCAAGTACATTTTTATAGACAGAAGAAAAAAGCAACTATAAAGAGCAATAACAGTATTGAGAAAGGAATGGATGTCCACTCTTAATGTATTAACATCGTTTTTTCCTCCTCCTGTAGGTTGCCCAGGAATGTGGGACAACATCACATGCTGGAAACCTGCAAGTGTGGGTGAAATTGTCTTTGTCAAGTGTCCTGCACTGTTCAGATTTATCATCTCTGAAGACGGTAAAGTTCTCTTTGTCCTTTCCCTCTGTTCTGCAAAGCTGCATGACCAGCAGGAGTGTAAAACCTCACATAGATACTCAACAAAATCAAGAACTTTGTAGTCATCTGGAGCTGGGCTACAGTTTAAAAAAGCCCTATGGTGAACCAGCATGTTTGTGTGTATAGAGATGTGTGTGTGTGTAAGGGTGGGAGGAAATGCTTGCAAAGTCCTTCACAGATGGCACAACATGAAAATATCATCAATTCTAATTGCTGAAGTGGATGTTGTACCCTTGGGTCTTCAGTGAAATCAATGAGACTTGAAACTGTGCTTGAGTCTTGGATAGCTGATCATCAGAATTCAAACTCCTTTTAGAAAAGAACTGAAAATCAGAGCTGGTTCTGACCATGCCTATGGAAAACATAGACATGAGATGACTCCCTGTTGAGAGCCAAGGGAAGTCCAGGAAGGCTCAGTGGGAACTAAAGCTTCCTGGAGAGACGCAGAAGCTACTTCATGCCTTGTTTTGTTCTGTAGAAATGAGACACCACCATCCAGGAGACAATTTATACTATTCCAAGAGACATGAAGTGAATCATACCTTGGGTATATCTCTCTTTATCCATTAAGTACTAAGGGCAGTTCACTTAAACAAGGCACCTAATTTTTGAACTGGGAAAGATAAGTCCCTCTTTAAATTACCAGGTACAAAAAATATAATTACTCCTGTAATTCTGTGTGCTTTAATTACAGCCAGTATAATTAAACATAATCTTTACTGCTGTAATATTAGTTCTGTGTTGACTCAATGGGTACAATGGCACTTACTGAGCCATCCGCAGTTCGTGATAACAGGAGAAAAACAGCAGGTCAGCAAGCAGTAGGATTTGTTTCTAGCATGAATAAGGAAATATTCTTCCCTATTTCAGGTTTTGGAGGTGTTGTTAGTGTTTGGTTTGCAGTTGTGTGTGTGTGTTTAATTCTTTTTTTTTTTTTTCCTGTGTTTGTTTGGTTTGGTGGTTTGGTTTGGCTTTAGTTGTCATTGTTGATTTGGGTTTGATTTTGGTTAATTGTTTTTATTTCTCCATGACTTTGTAATCAATTTTTCCTTGACTACTTGTCATTCAGCCTGATTTTTAAATCAATTCTGATCATTTCCCACCTCCTCCTCCTCAGGATTTTTAGACCTATTCACCTACTGTACTTTGCATTTGACCTGTAGCAGGATCACAATGCAACCCTAAGGATAGAGCAGTCACTAGTGTAAACATATATCCTCCTTCTTTACCTCTTTATCCAATCACTGATAAAACTGACAGCTGCTACCTCTTGTAGTGCTGGGTTTGAGGGTTTTTTTGACATCTGCTCACTAGGAACAAAACCAAGATTCATAATTCATTAGATAATCAGATAAATATTTAATCTGGAGTAGTCTGGAATCTCTGCAGATGCAGCAGGATTTGCATTAGTGACCCAAGGTGGAAGTATCTACAACTGGAATCACTCTTCTGGGTGAACCAGTGTGAATTTCCACTAGCATTGTTGCTACTTTTAATCAGCCAAGTATATTTCTTACAATGAGGGCTTAATTGAAAAAAAAAAAAAAAAAGTTACTGATAGATAACTGAAATATTTCTAAAACATGGATAATCATATTTTACTGATAGTTACAGTATCCTCTGCCTGCTGCTATGTTTCTAGAATATGGAAGTAAGCTAGGAACTGACACAAATATTAATTAATATCCTATTCATTCTTAATACAGCAGCATTTTTAGAATCATAGAATCATAGAATGGTAAGGTTGGAAGGGACCTCAAGGATCATCCAGTTCCAACCCCCTGCCAGGGGGTCCCCTGCAGGGACACCTCCCACTAGCACAGCTCACTCAAGGCCTCCTCCAACCTGGCCTTGAACACCTCCAGGGAGGGAGCAGCCACAACCTCCCTGGGCAACCTGTGCCANAGAACCCCAACTCTCTCAACCTGTCCTCATAGGAGAGCTGCTGCAGCCCTCTGATCATCCTCGTGACCTCCTCTGGACTGGTTCCAACACTTCCATGTCCTTCCTGTGCTGGGAGCTCCAGAACTGCACACAGGACTCCAGATGGGGCCTGATGAGAACAGAGTAAAGTGGCAGAATCCCCTCCCTTGCCCTGCTGCCCACACTGCTCTTGATGCAGCCCAGCATTCAGTTGCTGTCTGGGCTGCACTCACACTGCAGGTTCATGTTGAGCTTTTCATCAACCCAGACCCCAAGGTCCTTTTCCTCAGGGCTACTCTCCAGCCATAACAAACACTAGCAAGAACTGTAAATTATACATTGAAAAAGTTTGTCCTATGAAGCACAGGAGCACCTATAGGTGCAGCTGCTTGTACTACACCAGGCAAACCATATGATGTGTTAAAGAGAGGGAAGGAGTTAGCTCACTCGGGTCTGGATAACTAAGTTACGTGTGCAAATCTGAAGCGATCACATGGACTTCTGGCACAGTACAGGGAAGGCAGTGGGTACATGTAGATGTTTCCTCTGACCTATCTCAAATGTGGAGTCACTGGAGGGGATTGTTATTTTATGAAAGTCATTTGGCTGCCTTGACTTGGATGACAGATTTCCATATGCAGCAAAATGGGGGGAAAAAAAAGAAAGAAAGAAATTAGAGAATAAAAATGAACCAACTAAACTGTCATCTGGAGAGTTGCTTTGCTGAAAAATTATCTTTGGATTTAATTAAACTTGCCAGCTGTGGTTGGTTTCAGTTTGATAATGTACTCTAACCTTCACTGCAACTAAACTGAGAAGTAACTTCTGAACTGCTCTCAACATCATGCAGAAAGCCTAATGTTAAATCTCGTGCTGTGTAGTTGATGATGGAAAATTTCATTTTGCCTCTTTGCTCCTCCAAAATCACTAGAATTTTAATATCACTTCAGATGCAGACTGGACAAAAAGATCCTTCTCAAAATCTCTTCACATGGAAGAAACCAAACATATTATCTCTTGAGTTTCCTCTGATCTAGTCCTTTAAGGATTTACAGTGGCTTTCTTTTAGGGCGTTTCTAAACATTTATTTCTTTTCCTCTTCAACATTGATTTCTTTGACTGACATCCTTCAATTCCTTTTTCACTAGTATCCATAACTTCCATGTTACCACTTTTGTATATTATGCTTTTCCCAGTGCCTTCTCAGTTCTTACTCCAGAGACTATCACTTTAGAATCATTTTTAGCCTGCTAAGGCATCCTTGCAAAGAAAGAAAAAAAGAAAAGTATGTCAAGCTGTGATACTGCATTTCAGTATGACCTATGAAGACCTAGAGATAGCCCCAACGTAGTGATCTGCACTCCCAGCTGGAATATTTCTCTGTTTTGTTCTTCTTTTCCTTTTTTTTTTTTTTTTTTTTTTTTTTGGGTGTATTTCCTTCCTCGG
>VWZE01000673.1:206662-230985 GCA_013396675.1 Eubucco bourcierii
CTGGTTCCAACACTTCCATGTCCTTCCTGTGCTGAGGGCTCCAGAACTGCACACAGGACTCTAGGTGGGGTCTGACAAGAGCAGAGTAAAGTGGCAGAATCCCCTCCCTTGCCCTGCTGGCCACACTGCTCTTGATGCAGCCCAGGACTCAGTTGGCTGTCTGGGCTGAACACACTTGGACAGAGAAAGATAATACACTGAAGTATCACTGTAGGTGCAACAAGGGCAGATGCTTCAACATTTAAAAGTTGTCTGTGCTCTATTTGCCTCACTCCTCCTGACTCAAAAAACTCAGAAAGGAGATTCAGTTGATTGCGAGATTTTAGATGTGAATCTTGCAAGCAACAGCTTTAAGCAAGTGATTTAATATGTTTTTTTCTCTATGACTTATTTTGTAAGTGATAATCTCTACTAAACAACCTTTCTAATTCTCTGCATTTCCTTTTTTGAAAAAGAAAATTTGCTTTTCTCCCCTCTTTGAAGCTAGAAGACCCTTCAGTAGCATTTATGTTGACCTTGCACTCTGATGGATGCTCCTGTGAAAGCCAGCCTTATAGGAAGGATAGACATAATATTTAGATGATGCCTAGCAGTTGCTATGGTGACCTCAGTCCACTGCTAGCTTCATAGACTTTGATAGGAAAGAGGAAGAAAAGAAAGCCATAATTTAGATGTTATTGTTCATACCTGTACTTCAGTCCTGCCTCAGCCAGCCCTGTGTTTCTATGGCCTTTATATTCTCCATATGGGACCTCACTGATGTTCTCATGTAATCTCCAAGTATTATTCACTGGGTCTTCTTTTCTCTATATCATGAAACCATGTGCCCTCAAAATAGTATGGGATATAGGAAGCAAGAATTTGTACATCAGTTCCATCACTGCCTCTACTGCAGTGTTTTTCACAAACCACTAAGTCACAAAGATGAGGAAGATCATCTCACCCTACGGTAGATGCCTAAAACACATCAGCCTCTGGAAGTGTCAGTGTCTTTGCCCTTTATGGGAGGAGACTTGAAATCAGATGAACATAACTTCAGGTGTCTAAATCAGACAGGATGAATTTTCTCCACAGGATCAGTTCCCTGGTTGCCTTTAGGTACCAGTTCTTATTCATATATACAAACCCCTTCCTCACGTCCGATTTATATCTATTCTAATTTAAAACCATTGCCCTTTGTCCTGTTGCTACAGGCCTTTGTAAACAGTCCCCTTGCAGCTTTCTCATAGGTCTCTTTTATGTACTGGAAGGGTGCTATGAGCTCTCCCCACAGCCTTCTCTCCTTTAGGCTAAACAACCCCAATTCTCAGCCTGTCTCGATAGGAACAGTGTTCTAGCCCTCTGATCATCTTGCTGGACTTCTTGGGACCCTCTACATCAGGTCAATGTCCTTGGGTCCTAAAACTGTCCTTAATGGTCTGGATCCCAGAATTGTCCTTAATGGTCTAGGTCCCAGAACTGAGCACAGTAGTCCAGATGAGGTCTCACTAGAGCAGAGTGGCAGAATCACCTCTCCTGATGAAGGAACTGGGATGGTCACACTGTGTGTGTGGGATCATGTGTGCCCAGTACAGGATTGGGCAGAGAGCTTTAGAAGCAGTGGGCAGAGTGTGAAAGTGGTATGCATGTGAGGAGCTCAGAAAGGTCCAGAAAAGCTGCTAAGTAGACTGCTGCTCCTGAATGCAGCTTTGCCAGCAGGCTGAACAGATTGCTGGAGCATCAGAGCAGCATGCAGCAACAGGGAAGAGAGTGAGCAGGCACAGTGTGGGGGATGCTGTGGAATTGGGCATCAGAGCTCTCTCATTTATTCTGTATTTATAAATTAAATCTTAAGCTTCTAATCAGTGCTGTATAAAACAGGGGGGGAAATTGAATTTCTGCCTAACCAGCTCATTATCCACATAGCTGGACAGCAGGATAACAAGTGATTGGAGCAAATCTCCATCACCTCTCTGCCCCAGTCTCTGTTCTTGCTGAAGGGACAGAATTAACACAATAATAAACAGTGTAAGCCTTGCACGCTGATCTTGAAACTGTCTAAATCCAACCTTTTGGAGGATTACCTATGAGACCTAGTCCTCCAACCCATAATACTGAGATGGGAACAATGAGAATAAAGAAAAACCCTAGGCAAGCTATTTCAGGATGGAATAGTTTTGGAAGCCTTTCAGTCCTCACACACAGACGCACTAATAAAGGGCAAATGCTGGAACAAAAGGGTTAAATGCAAGTTGTGCTCAGATAAACAAATCTGTGGGAGATAAAGCAGTTGCCCTGCCAGCTGACACTGAAACCAGCCAGCAGAAATTTGGCAGGCAGGAGAAGATCTAAAAGGCTGCACTGAGCTCTGAGGCTGATCACAGAAGGGCTGTTTCTTGGTTTTAGCTTTGCCAATCCTGCTCACTGCAAATCAGAAGCAACAATTGCTTGAATCGAATTTCTCATCAGCTGGAGGGTAGTGGGGAGGTGGTTGTGTTTTCTGGGAGTCAGTAAATGAAAACCAAAGAATAAAGCCTGATAAACATGCAAGGAAAGGGCATGACAGATTTGGTCTCTGCCGCTAGCTCTATGGGGAGACCTTCACAAGCCTTTTGATTTTTTTTTTTTTCCTTCCCATCTTTTACCTCTTCATGTAGGAAATAGAAACAGGCAATATTTTCTGTTTCATTTCTCTGGTCTTTGGAACTGACAGTTGAGCATTCTGCTGGATCTTCTCTAAGGTCTGTAGTAGTACTACAAATAGCATCTAATTAATACTGGCAATTAAAGCAGTAATATAAGATTTGCTTTACCTGTTCAACCTGGTCAAATAGTGAATAACACTCTCTGTCAATACACTGGATAAACTATCCTTTGTCAAAGATAACATTAGCTTCCTCTGGAGTTTATTGACTAATGTGAGCAATTATTGATTTAATAAATGGTGTGCTAAGACACTCTTCAATAGCTGCTGTTTGCTCCACCTCACCACAGCTTGGGCTGTGCTGTTAATTAACTACATCTTAATGAGGAGCACAGGTGCCAAAGTTGCTGTCTACAGTCAGCACACCTCTGGGGCCAAGCTCTATCACCCAATGATCCCCCTCCAGCTGGGAAGGGAGATTGGGTAAAGGTGAGGAGATCTGCGGGTTGAAATGATAAATGGATTTAATGATGCCAATATAATAAAATACATAATAACAATGAAATAATACAAAGTATAATAAAAAACTATGCCAATATAAAGTACACAAAGTTATGCTCAGCCCAGTGAGTATATGATAGTCACCATGAAAAGGAAAGAAGTCCTCCAGGAGGAGAATATCAGTTGAATGTTTCCAGGGAGGATAAGAAGCAGCATCAGGAGGAGCCCAAGCAGGAGGTCTCTAATCCTTACAAACTTTCCCCTTCATTCCGAGTGTAACATTTGTAACCTGGGATACACCTGTAGCCAACTCAAGTCTTTTGCTTTGGCTGACACCAAACTGCTAACAACCTGCAGACTGTGGGTGGCCTCTGATTCTGTCCCAATGAAACCAAGATGGCCATGTAATCCTTGAATTAAAATCCTGGCAAATGGGTTTCTAGTCAAAATGCAGATGAAAAGCATATTTTGTTTATTCACTTCTGGAAGTGCAATATATTTCACTCAGTGTATTACAGAGTCATCCTGATGGACCTTCTCTTCTTCACTGGGAAAATTTAATGCACCAGTTTCTTACTCTTCCTGTCTTAAGTTAAAGGCAACAAAAGGACTTGTTGCAATGAGGTACCCTACAATTTTGCTCATTACATCACTGACACCAGAATAAATTTGCGGAGATCCCTCTGTAGTTGGAAAGGTACTCATGTACTCAAAGGTACTTTGAGCCAGCAGTGTGCCCAGGTGGCCAAGAAGGCCAATGGCATCCTGGCCTGCATCAGGAATAGTGTGGCCAGCAGGAGCAGGGAGGTCATTCTCACCCTGGACTCTGCACTGGTTAAGACACACCTTGAGTACTGTGTCCAGTTCTGGGCCCCTCAATTTAAGAAGGACATTGAGGTGCTTGAGTGTGTCCAGAGAAGGGCAACGAGGCTGGGGAGAGGCCTTGAGCACAGCCCTATGAAGAGAGGCTGAGGGAGCTGGGATTGTTTAGCCTGGAGAAGAGGAGGCTCAGGGGAGACCTTCTTGCTGTCTACAACTACCTGAAAGGTGGTTGTAGCCAAGGGGAGGTTACCTTCTTCTCTCAGGCAACCAGCACCAGAACAAGAGGACACAGTCTCATGTTGTGCCAGGGGAAGTTTAGGCTTGAGGTGAGGAGAAAGTTCTTGCCTGAGAGAGTCATTGACTGCTGGAATGGGCTGCCCAGGGAGGTGGTGGAGTCACTGTTCGTGGAGGTGTTCAAGGCACGTTTGAACGTGGCACTTGGTGCCATGGTCTGGTCTTGAGGTCTGTGGTGATGGGTTGGACTTGATGATCTTTGAGGTCTCTTCCAACCCTGGTGATTCTGTGATACTGTGAAAAAAAGTCCCATAAAGATATATAATTTGAGTGTAACAGTTTGAAAAATTAGAGGGACTGCCCTCCGTTTGGTCTTCCTAAACTCCCATCTTAAATAGAAGTTCAAATTTGGCCCCTGTATACGTAGACACATTAAATATTAAGCACACAAATAATCCAAATGAACTCCATCACAGCCTCACACATGTAAGTAAACAATCCTTGGCACAGGCATCCAGCATGTAGACATCCATATTCTGGTGCAGGACACATAAACATATCATGCCAAAGAGAAGGGCAGCAGAAGTATGCAGGAATTTGAAACCAGATGGTGCATGTATGTTCCCTAAATATGTGCTTATAGAGAGAGATTATAATTTAATAAATAAATAAATAGATAAATAAATATATGTATAAAATATGTATATAGAATCAACCAGACCTACAAACTCATCCAGCCCAACCTATCACCCAGCCTTAGCCAATCAACCAGACCATGGCACTAAGTGCTCCATCTAGGCTTTTCTTGAAGGATGGGGACTCCACTACCTCCCTCTGCAGCCCATTCCAATGCCAATCACTCTCTCTGTGAATAAATTCCTCCTAACATCCAGCCTAGACCTCCCCTGGCACAACCTGAGACTGTGTCCCCTCGTTCTGTTGCTGGTTGCCTGGGTGAAGAACCCAACCCTACCTGGCTACAACCTCCTTTCAGGTAGTTGTAGACAGCAGTGAGGTCACCTCTGAGACTCCTCTTCTCCAGGCTAAACCACAGCTCCCTCAGCCTCTCCTCATAGAGATACACCATACATATATATAGGGAGGTGATTCTGCCCCTTTACTCTGCTCTCATCAGACCCCACCTAGAGTCCTGTGTGCAGTTCTGGAGCCCTCAGCACAGGAAGGACATGGAAGTGTTGGAACCAGTCCAGAGGAGGCCACGAGGATGCTCAGAGGACTGCAGCAGCTCTGCTATGAGGACAGACTGAGAAAGTTGGGGTTCTGCAGCCTGGAGAAGACAAGGCTTCAAGGAGACCTTAGAGTAGCCCTCCAGTATCTGAATGGGGCCTACAGGAAGGCTGGGGAGGGACTATTGACAAGGTCTTGCAATGACAGGACAAGGGGCAATGGGTTTAAACTGGCAGAGGGGAGATTTAGACTGGATGTTGGGAGGAAGTTCTTTACAGTGAGGGTGGTGAGACACTGGAACAGGTTGCCCAGGGAGGTTGTGGCTGCTCCCTCCCTGGAGGTGTTCAAGACCAGGTTGGAGGAGGCCTTGAGTGAGCTGTACTAGTGGGAGGTGTCCCTGCCTGTGGCAGGGGGTTGGAACTGGATGATCCTTGAGGTCCCTTCCAACCTTACCATTCTATGATTCTATGATTCTAAATTCTTTATCATGTACTAATTTTAAATTCAGTGATTTCTCTTTCTCATCTTCACCCAAAATAAATCAGTCCCCTTCAGATATTGGAAGGCTACTATAAGGTCTCCTCAAAGCCTTAAAAATTTGAAAGTATATAAAATACAAACCACATTTTATGTTATACTGAATTCACTCCCTTCAGTATTCTGTTTCTTTTTATATCCCTTTCTCTTGTCCCATGGAGGGATGCAGAACTAAGCTAATCTAAACATTTAACCTGCCCTAGTGGTCAGTGAAAGCTGGAAAGCTTTTTTCACTGGTGGGTGGGCAGCTGGCAAAGCTATTTGCTGCCAGCTTTGTCAGGCTGTTCTGTGTGCACGATGCAGCAGCACCACTCGGTGGCTTAAAGCAACTTCGCTTTAAGCATCCCACAACACAACATGAGCCAAAATCCACTGCCTTGGGAAAGTCTGATTTCAGTGCAATTCAGGTCATTTGATAGGACAGGGGAGAGATTGGTTTGAGAGAATCCCAACGTTTTAGTTGGGGATAGAAGAAAAGAAAATGAAATTTTTTAATACGAACCCAAAATGTTATGATTTCCTACTGTAACATTTTGTAATTTTAGTATGGAAATCAGCATGGTTGTTAGCACAATATTTTGGAAATATGTGAGCTTTTTCTTGCTTCAGAGCCCTCCTTTCCTTTTAAGAAAACAAAACCAAAACTAACAGAAAACCCAAAATAAACAAAAACCCCAAAAACAAACCAAGAAGAACAGAACACCAACAAACAAACAAACAAACCCCAACACTCTCCCCCCCAAATAAACCAACAACAATAAAAACAAAACAAACAAAAAAAAAACAACACAGAAAGAAAATGAATCTCATTTCTTTTTCATGTCTTTCCTAGAATTTGATGGAACAAGATGATAAACAAAGTTTTAACAATACAATGCAATCAATCTTCTTCTGAGAAACCCTTTCCAGCCATCAATATATAGAATTAATCTTGAAATGTGGATTTAAACAAAAGATTCTTACTATTTTTGTCTGGGCTTGCTACATCCACTCCTCTTATGGGAAACAAAGTCTTATCAAAATCAAACTGCAAACTATTATCAAAACCAAACTAATTATTTTTATTCTTCTCATTGCAGGTTGGGAAGTTGATAACTTGGGGCAAACCCATGCAGGTAAGGACCAGTTGAGCTGGCTAGCTGCTGTTTACCTGTGTTCTCAAGAGCTATATGCAGAGCACATGAAAATCTAAGGTTATTGAAAAGTTGCTTTTCTAGCAACAAACATGAACATGAACGCATGTAGTTTGTTGTAACATTCTGATAAACAGTAAAAATCTGTCGAGTTTTGAGAAATTAAGTTGAGAGTGGTTCTCCTGCCCCTCTACTCTGCCCTGGTGAGGCTACATCTGGAGTACTGTGTCCAGTTCTGGGCTGTCTGGCTCAAGAGGGACAGGGAACTGCTTGAGAGTCCAGCACAGAGCCACGACGATGATGAAGGGAATGGAACATCTCTCTTACAAGGAGAGCCTGAGGGAACTGGGACTCTTTAGTTTGGAGAAGAGGAAACTGAGAGGTGACCTCATCAATGTTTATAAGTATGTAAAGGATAAGTGCCAGGAGGCTGGAGCCAGGCTCTGCTGGGTGATGCCTGATGAGAGGACAAGGGGCAGTGTGTGGAAGCTGAGGCATAGGAAGTTCCATGTAAACATGAGGAGGATTTTTTTTCACTATGAGTGTGACAGAGCACTGGAACAGGCTGCCCAGGGGAGTTGTGGAGTTTCCTCTCTGGAGATATTAAAAACCCTCCTGGACGCATTCCTGTGTGACCTGCTCCAGGTGGCCCTGCTCTGGCATTGGGGTTGGACTGGATGAACTTTCGAGGTCCCTTCCAGTCCCTGACATTCTGTGATTCTATGAAATTAGTGTGATCTAACCTAAACCTACAAAACTGGACCAAAAAGAAATTAATTCTTGCTTTTTACCACTGTTGGATGGAAATAGTTTTTTTTCATGAATGCTGTGAGAACTGACCATACTGAAATATCTATGGATTCTAATTATAAATTTCTAAAGACATCATACCTGACTTTTACATTTTTACAACAAAACTGGTCCCAGTTCATTTGCAGATGTTTTAAACTGTGTTTTCACTGCTTGCAGTAGCAATTCTTTAATTTTATAGATTCAGTTTTGATTTTAACTCCAGAGTAAAACTGTGTTTACTTCCTGGAAAGACAGAATCAAGTATTTATTGCCTTTGGGCATGATCCAAACAAATAAAAATCAATTGGATTCTATTCACCAATTTCCACAGAGACCACTTTGGGTCTGAAGGGAAAACACAATCAAAACAGTTTCATACCAAATTTTCACTCTTCTAGGTGATTATGACCTGCTGGAAAGCACAGCCCAGTCTCCTCTAGGTAAGAAACAGAACCTCTTTTTATTTTACCTCTGTTGAAAAAAATGCTCCAAGCTTTTTCTCCTGACTTTCAGGTATTGTTTCCTAATCAGTTTTAATTCTAGTAACACATTTTCAGGTGCATTACTTTTAGCAGCATTATGAAAATTTATTCCTCCACGATTAAGCCTTGCAACCTAGCAAGTATGTTGTTAGAAATTCTGGCTACCTGCTTCACAGTAATTCCTAAATGGTGTTAAGGAAAGTCAACACCATGATTCAGTGGTTATTTTCCATGGAAAACCAGGAATGAATGTGCAAGAGTAATTTACCAAATGTTGTCAAGTAATGCAATGTTCTTAAATGGGTGCTGTGATTTAGCAGATGTATTCTGCTGCATGGATAGAAAACAGGTTCTCTAAAAATAAGGTCACTGCTACTATTATGAGCAACTCGACTAAACTGCTCTAAGAATGCAAAGCAGCATGACCTTAATGAAAGAGAAAAGAAAAAGCAAAACTAAAACAACAACAAAGCAAAACCTTGGAAACTTTCATCAGTTTTGGTCAAGGTACAGCTCAAAATGCACAAACTCTAGTACTTAGATAAATGGAAACTCTTCTGTTGTGTTGGAGAGGAGTAAGTGTAGCCAGCAGCCCAGCTCTAGTGTTTTCAACCAGGTCATTGAGCTCTGGAAAGAACTATGATGCTTAAAAAGAGCACCATGAGGACCATCCTAACATAGACAGCTTCAGTAACAAAGTGAGTGCCAAGAGACACTATCTCTTCTGCCCCCAGCTTTTGCTTCTCAGTACAGCTTTAAGCCTTTTGACTGATCAGTGAAAACCATCGAGGAGTTAATATTTATATGTTAGAGAGTGGGGAAAAAAAGAGAAAAAGAGAGTGAAGTTTTCATCTGAGTTTGTTTTCAGCCTCCATGCAAACAGTTGTTTCAGAATAACTGGTTAATAGAACTGGATTAATAAGAAGAAGGACATTAGAAGTTCTGAAACAGGTTTGAAATCTTCATCTGAAGCCACACCTGATATGATATGATATGATATGATATGATATGATATGATATGATATGATATGATATGATATGATATGATATGATATGATATGGTATGGTATGATATAACATAACATATTTACTGTCAAGACAGAGAAGGGGAAGAGCTTCCCAATTCATCTTTTCTTTGCTTTCCTGCAGACCCTTCTCAGAAAATCACTCTGAGATTAGATCCTAGACCTGAAGAGAGATGAGTGTGCTATATGTTACCTCACTATAGCAGAACTTCCTCACCACACTCATGGAATGACTATGGATAGAAAGATATATAAACCATTTCCAGTAGCACTGTGGCATTTTCTTTGGTCATGGTATTGAATATCCTGGGCTTTGCTTCAGCAGTGTCATGTTCTCAACTATGCTTTGCACAGGGGACATCAGCAGAAACTGCACTGAGGATGGCTGGTCTGAACCTTTTCCTCATTATTATGATGCCTGCGGCTTTGATGAAAATGAAACAGAGTCTGATAACCAGGTGGGAATTAATCTTATAATTAAAAACAAATGAGGGGGGGGGGTGGGTGTGGGGAGCAGAAGGCTGCTTTTTGTCCAGCCTCTGGTCATGTTCTGATTTGATGGTAATTAGAATGAAACAATCCGGTATTTATGGGCATAAAAATGTGACAAGGGAGATCGAGATTTAAATCCTTCCTAGCCCAATACTGAATGTTTCCAGAATGTGAGTAGTTACTGTTCATACATCTGGTAACTTCCAGAAGCACGAGTTAGCCCCCAGTTCTTCCCTGTATGACTAAAGAATGTCTTAGCCAACTCCTGTCTTTCTACAGATACGTGTATAGTGGTCAAAGAAATATAGGCAGCCTTTGGTAGCTCATGGACAAATAAGCCTCTCTGTGTGCAGACTCAAGGGCATGGCAGGCACAGAGCAATTCTCTAATATGCAGTGAGATCTCAGGGGAACCAAGAGGAGAACACAACCAGGCTCAAGTTCAAGAAACAAATCCTGCCTGTGATCCCACTGTACACTGACAGGTTAAAGAAGAGCTGCCCATAGATGGAGTGCTTAACCATGTGTTGTTTACCTCCCAAGGATTACTACTATCTCTCTGTGAAGGCTCTGTACACAGTGGGATACAGCACTTCTCTCGTTTCCCTCACCACTGCCATGGTTATCCTGTGTCGTTTCAGGTAAGTCAGGACACCAACAGTGAACTGTTCAGTTACTGGAGGAAAGAAATTGGAGCTCATCTGCCCCAATGTTTAAACTTTTATCTCACCAGATGAAGAATAAGAAAACCCTTTAATAGTGCTGTTTCCTCAGCTCTGACACACTCCAGTAGCCACGTTTTGACAGACTGTAAAGGCAGCTGCAGAAGTTGTAGGTCTGTTTTATGCAACTACAGAAGCTACTCTGCACTAGGTCTATTTTACACTTTCAGAGGAAGATCTCCAAATGCTCCTCTTAGTTCTAGGCTCAGCACTATCCACTACCCTGGCTTTCAGATCTTACTGTTCTTAGAACCGAGATATTCTGACCATGTGTGCAAATAGTCCTAGTGTGCTACTTCCACAAAATAATTTTTTTTGTTTGTTTTTTGTTGTTGGTTGGTTTTGTTTGGGTTTTTTCCTCTTTCCCCCCTCTTCTTTTCCTCTCTGCTCTTTCCTCTCCAGGAAGCTTCACTGCACACGAAATTTTATCCACATGAACCTCTTTGTATCCTTCATCCTCCGTGCAATATCTGTATTCATTAAAGATGGGGTTCTTTATGCTGAGCAAGATGGCAACCACTGTTTTATCTCAACGGTAAGTTAAGCCAAAGGCCTTTCCTGTGTTTCTTTCAGCATGAAATAGCAAACAATCACAAGGCAGGCAGCAGTCTGTTGAGCATCACAGTCTGAGGACATATTGGGAGAGAAGATAATTGGTGGTAAACTTCCCTCCCAGTTCACAGCAAAACTGGATGCTGTGATTTCATGATGTCATCAGAGTCCAGTGGTCTGTCTTTCAGATCAAACCTACAGGTTTAGATTTTAGCTTGTCTCTGCCTTTGCATAGTGACAAATGAGATGAGAACAAAGACAAGCAGTTTCATTCATCTGAAGGTGTGATTTTTCTCCAGAGCTTTATTTGTTCTGGACGTCAGACAGAGTTATGTGCAAAGAAAATGAACCTTTTGATGTAGAAAAGCACCCTGTTGGTCAGGCTCTCATAAAGCCATTACTGTTAGCCATGTGTTTGTCTCTGAAGTGTATGGTTTCATGGAGAGCACTTTCTTTCACAGATTCACTTAGTTATATATGATATGCAAATCTCAGTTCCTTTCATAATTAAGGATAGTATTTGATGCAATAAATCAGCTCACTGGCTGTAATTATGATGGAATTACAATGAGTTCCCAAACTGAGATCTCCTTTATCCAGCCCAGTTATGAGCTAAATTCCTCATGAGTCACTTCCACAAGGAAAGTTCAGCTGTGTAGCTTCTTACTCAACATTTTCTTTGTCACTGAAGTCAGTTTTTCCTTCTAATTCTTCCTAGTGATAAAACTGAAACCATGCTAGATCTGTAATTTGTTCATACCAATCTTCTAATGATGGCTTTTGCCTCCTTGTTTTGAAACACACACAGAGTCAAATTCAGCCATCTATTGATGAAAACATCATCCAGAATCAACTGATAGAGCTTCCATGAAGAAACTGACCTTTGAATAGTTTAAATATTTTGGATGTAGATTCACCCCAGAGGCTGGAGGGCAACTTGGAACCAGTCAAAACTGTCAGCCTCCCACTGCCCCAAGCAGGATATCTCAGTTTATACACTGATACTGCTCTGAGTTGAAAAGTCATACTTCTGTAGTCCTAATGATGTCTCACTGAGATACAATACTGGCGAGACAAATGTGTCCTACTCTCCCAGAGTCATGGTAGAGTTTGCTTTCCATTTAAGATATTTTAGAACATTTTTGTTTGTTTGTTTGTTTTTGTTTGGGGTTTTGGGTGGGGGTTTTGTTTGTTTGTTTGCTTGTTTGTTTTGATTTTCTTTTTTTCTGCTGCTTCCTCCCCCTCAGTGAAATGGAAGCTTCTATCACTTGTCACAGTAAATCATTTTACTTTCTTTACACTTCATTTTATATCCCTGAGTGACAACACCTGCAAACTGCAAGGAGATACAATTCTCCACTCTACACAGGAGGGTGCATCATTTCTGAACCTACTCTCCAGGCTTTCTACAATCAACCTGCCATTCCACATCCTTCCTTAGCTTTCTCAGCAGGTTTCCTTTCTTGTCTGTGCTTAATCCTTGGAAGGGGAGGTTAAACCTAGCAATTAGTATACATTGCCAAGGTGAACTCCCACTAACACAAGACGCTCTTGAACTGTCTGCAGACGCTTGTCAACCACCTCCCGCTGGTAAAATTGGCTACCTGCCCTTTCCATCTTTGCTCTTTAAGTGGCACCTCACATTCTTCTCATGCTTTTAAAACTTTACCATTAGAATGTATAATACTAGTCCCAACTGTGTTCCTTTCCACTAAGAGATTTGGAGAGGTTGAAAGCATTTTTTTTTTGTCTGTAAAAGTGGAAATAACATGAAAATAACTTTATTTTTCTTGATTCCCTGCAGGTGGAATGTAAAGCAGTGATGGTGTTTTTTCACTACTGTGTCATGTCCAACTACTTCTGGCTTTTTATTGAGGGATTGTACCTTTTCACTTTATTGGTAGAAACCTTTTTCCCAGAAAGGAGATATTTCTACTGGTACACTATTATTGGCTGGGGTACGTGACATTTCTTGTCTAAAAAATGCTTGTTAGTGTACAAGATGATTTCACAAACTGTCTAATATTTCCACATGTAGTTGCAAAGTCAAGTTCCAGTCACTGTTTAGAAGTACCATTGCAGGCCAAACCACCTTGTGCTTTCTTGCCTGGACAGAGTTGGGCTGGATTGTGGAGGACACTACTACTCTTGCAGAGATGTAATCCACAATTCAGAATTACCTTCTATGAGATATGATCTTAATGCCAAATTCTTCAACTTAAATCTTCAGTGCTAGGTCTACTCCATTTTGTAAGACTCCATCTGTGATTTCCTTCCAGATAATAGCTCAATTGAAAACATATTTAAAAGTTATCCATGTTTGCTTACCATACCTGAGGGAGAAATGCAAACTTGCAAGGAGAAGAAAGATTTGTTTTAGAAAGAACAACAGCCCAATGATAGCCACTGTACATATTTTTATGCTAGTCTTCTGTTGCTAGATTAATTCCTGCAACAGGTTAATTCAAGAAGTTCTTTGCTGATGCTTTTGTGCTGAAGTCAGATGGAGAAGGCAGAATACATGCATTTAAAATATACCCTAAGAAAGTACATAGGAGATTGAACTAAGTGACCTTTAAAGGTCACTTCCTACTCCAAACTTTCTATGATTTTAAAGTTAAACTCAAGTTTGGTTTTTTTTTTTTTCACTTAAGCATATTTCTGAAAGAATCCAGCAATAATCCTGCATATTTATGTGTAATGTCTACATACAACCCAAACACCTTAAACTATTATTTGAAAAAAACCACCCTGATTTAATCTTCACCTTCAAGCAATCCACAGGTAGTTTTGGTATTTTTCCCTCTTAAGGCAGCTGTATGCACACAAAAAGTCTCATCTTCCAACAAAGTCTTACTAGATTAGGAGGAATGGTGTAGAGAAGAAAGCAGAGAAGGAGAGATTAGAATTAATTTATGGTATATGAAGGGTATTGGAAAAAATATACTTATTGAAAAAGGATATTTGTAATTCCCCATGTCCTGACCATAGACGTACAATTGCATGTTGCTGAGCTATAAGACTGTTTTCAAAGAGAATTTGAGATTTGTATACAAGGAAATGTGGCAATCATTACAGAAAACAATGTGTAAATCTCCTCAGTCTGAACATAAATCAGAGGTTGGGTCCCTTTAAGTTGGCACAAATATTGTATGTGTAGGTCGGTCTGAATGTGAGAATATTGCAACAGAGGTCATTAATAGTTTGGGGATTTGTTTTTTGTTAGTCTCTGTAATGAAAGAGCTACCTGGATGGGCTGATTCTGTAATGAAACTTCCCAATGTCTAGTCTTGACTTGAATGCCATAAGTAAGGTCTAATTATTCAGTACCAATAATATCCATTAATAACACTAAGAGAATGTGGATGGATTTTTGTTTCGTTTTGGTTTTTTGTTGAGTTTCTTGTCTGGTTGGTTGGTTTGGTTTTTTTTCTGGGAGTTTTTTGGTTGGTTGGTTTGGTTGCTTTTTTTTTAATTCGGTTAGTTGGCTGGTTGATTGGTTTGGTTTTTGTTTGGTTTACAACACAATGTTTTCTCAACTCCTGCATACTTCAACTTGCATAACAGTTCCTCAGACTTGGTAGGAGCAATGGGGACATTGCAAAATCTGAAGCACTTCCAGACTCTGGATGCAAGTGATGTAGGGTAAAACCAACCCCTCAGCTCAGAGCTGATGGGGAGTGAGTTGCATTGAAACATCAATAAGCATATTCTTTATTATGCAGCTCAGCATTTTAAACCATATGGATGTTTTTCTGTTTCTTAAAACGTGCTGAGCACATCAGTGTCTTCACTTGATTGATGAGAACTACCTGTGGCTGTGTTGATCCAAGTAATTTTTTTCCTTTTATATAAGCAATATGCTGCTGACCTCTCTGCATGGACTGCTGTCTTCCTAGGATCTCTCCTAATGCCTGCTCCTTACTCAGGCCAGAGATACAGTCATGAGGAATAGTTTTCACACACAGTATCACACAGTATCACCAAGGTTGGAAGAGACCTCAAAACTCATCAAGTCCAATCCATCGGCACAGACCTCAAGACTAGACCATGGCACCAAGTGCCACGTCCAAACGTGCCTTGGACACCTCCAGGGATGGTGACTCCACCACCTCCCTGGGTAACCCATTCCAGCNTTTGTTTTCTTCCCCTTTGGGGCCTGTCTGTTTTCTCATGTTACACAGAAACTGAAAAGAGGGTGGTGAAGATATCTACATCTCTTTTGATGTAAAGAAAAACAGTGTGAGTATATGCATATTCATATAGCAGATGGTTCAAAACTCCAAGCTGATCTGGACTGTGGTTTTAAAACTCTATTTTTATGAAGAAGTCTATTTCTGCCTTCTTGCCCATGTTTCAGACTTGGAATGCTGTTTGTACCATCAAACTTCTTACAGTACCCATCAGCGTAGACAGCACATGAGACTTGTGTTTGAGATCTAAGCATTACTTTTGTTATAGTGCATCTGTTCAGTGTTTTCTAGGAGTTCTCATCTAAGAAAACCAGGCTTCAATTTAAATTAAATATGCCTGATTTCTTCTCCTCCAAAACCTGCCATTTTTTTCCCTAATTTTTGTTTGTTTATTTCATTTTGCTTTCAAATATTTCTCTGCGCTTTTTCAAAGGAGGAGGGAGGGCCTCAGCCATCACTGAGGTCTAACAAGGATATTTTTATTTCTAATAGTGGGAATATAAAATTTGACAGAGACTCATTTAAGTGGATTCAGTGGAATGACTAATTAATGTGACATCAATACAGCCTTGCAAACTGTGTGAAACATAATTGCTCCTGTCAACTTGTGACAGTCTCATCCACCGCTGCAAGCTGCGCTTATCAAGGACTTTGTTTTGTTTGCTTTTTAGCACTTCATTTTTGCAGTGGTGCCTGAAGAACTGTAGGCAGTTTCCTATGCAAAGATTTTATTTGCCATAAAATGCAGATCCAGAGCTGTTTTGCAGGACTGGGTTATTTCCTAAAATATTTTCCACCAAAAACCTGCACTTTTAGCATTTTCAGAAAGGGAAATAAATCTCAGTAGTATTTCTCAGTAGAGTGTTACTGTTTTGCTTTAGTTTTTATTTTACATGCATTATTTAAAGAGTAAAAAAATATAAATGTCTGAAATAGAAATGAAATTCTTGTTCTGTATATTCTGGTTTGGGGCTTTGGGTTATTTTTGTTAAAGAGTGAAGATGAAATATTCATGGGAGTAAAGGAAAACTATCCTCTACTGGTTTGTTGTGGTTGACTAAGTAAAGCAAAATCAGTTATTTACACAATAACAGAGAAAATACAATATATGCTAATCATTTACAGCAAAACCACAGAAGGATCCAAAGAACACAATAATGCCATTACAGCTCAGCATCTGCCAGTCTGCAATTACTGTATAATTACAGTAACTCGAGACACGGAAGCTGCTGGCACTGCTTTTATTCTGTACAAACACTTTTACTGCTCATGCAACAAGGTGCAGTACAACAACTTTGTGCAATAATGACCCAAAGCAACTTCCTTCTTTCCTGTTACAGGCTTTCTTTCTGTAATCCCACCATGACTAACCCAACCTCTGTCAGAGATGGATGTTTCTAGAGATCTGAATTAATGTAATGAATGGCACTTGTTTTGTGTGTAAGTGCCATTAGGAAATAAAACCTCAGAGGAGAGGTTGCAAAACACTGCTTATTGCTGAGCACTAAATGTGTGTAGTCTGCTAATGATATCACCACCTTCTCTTCCACAGGTACCCCAACAATTTGTGTCACTGTCTGGGCAGTGCTGAGACTTCACTTTGATGACACTGGGTAGGTATAGCTGCATGGAAAACCATTTCACATGCACTCAGCATGAACACAGGGATCAAAGAGAACTGGAGTGATTAGAGGACATGACTAACCTCCTCTTCCATTTTCGGCAGTGATCCTTGTGCACGAGTAGTTTAGGTCCAGTGTTCAACCTAGAGTGCTTTCCTGTTTGGCTGCATAAAGAGCCCTAATTTGATGTTCCTGCCTCTGTTGCACTGGTGAGTTCATGGAAGGTGTAGGCATCCATCCTGTGACCTTGTGTATGACCCAGTGGCCCTATGTTCCCTGCTCTGGCAAATTAGTGGCATCCAGGATATGATTTATCTCATAAACACTGTGTATAGATTGTATCTCTATATCATACTGTGTATGAGATTATATCTCATAACACTGTCTACAGTTCTGGAGTTCCCAGCACAGGAAGGACCTGGAACTGTTGGAGCAGGTCCAGAGGAGGCCATGAAGGTGATCAGAGGGCTGCAACAGCTCTGCTGTGAGGACAGGCTACAAGAGTTGGGACTCTGCAGCCTGGAGAAAAGAAGGCTTCCAGGAGACTTTAGAATAGCCTTCCACTATCTGAAAGGGGCCTACAGGAAGGCTGGGGAAGGACTATTTGCAAGGCCTTGTAATGACAGGACAAGGGGTAATGGGTTTGAACTGGCAGAGGGGAGAATTAGACTGGATGTTAGGAGCAAGTTCTTTCCAGTGAGGGTGGTGAGACACTGGCACAGGATGCCCAGGGAGGCTGTGGCTGCTCCCTCCCTGGAGGGGTTCAAGGCCAGGTTGGACAAGGCCTTGAGTGACCTGTGCTAGTGGGAGATGTCCTTGCCTATGGCAGGGGGTTGGAATTGGATGGTTGTTGAGCTCCCTTCCAACCTTACCATTCTATGATTCTATTGTAAAAGAACTGCCAGGTGAATTATACCTGAGATTGTCTTATCTCCTCCAAATAATTGTAAAGGAAGATGAAGATGATGGCCTCAGCTGTAAAAACCTCTGCATATGCCTCTGATGTGATGAGTGAATTCTGCACAAGGAGTTGCTAAACTTTGATTTACAAAGGCAATTAAGAGTTTAGCTTCCCCTTGGAGATCTAGTGGGGGTGATAATTAGAGATGAGACAGAAATCCACATCCTCTCTGTGGAAAAAAAAAATAAAAAATGAGGAAACTGAAAAATTACTGAAACAGTTCCAACAAATAGATTCCTAATCTGTTTTTTAAGGGAAAATCCTGTAATTTTCATGCATCCTCTTCCAAAAGACCAGAAGGAAAGGCTGCTCCCAGAGACAGTCCTGCACATCTTAATAGTAGATTGACCAGTCTGATAGAGCAGCAGACATCCCTAGTAGGGATGGATATGGATGTACACCTTGCAAATACAAACTTAGCAATGTCATTTTCCTTCATGCCAGGTGTGTTTGAAATTGCTGGAATGTTAGAAAAAATACTGGGAATGAGGGAGACTGAAAAACAGAAATGTGTGAAACCCAGTGGTGATTCTTTCAAAACTTTGATCTGAGGGAAAGATGTTGCTGTCTCCTTAGTGCCTATAAATAAGTAAAGGGTGAGTGTCAGAAGGTTGAGGTCAGGCTCTTCTCAGTGATGTTCAGTGACAGGACAAGAGAAAGTGGACACAATCTGGAGCACAAGAGGGTCCATGTAAACATAAGAAAAAAATTCTTCACCTCAAGTACAGCAGAACACTGGAACAGGCTGCCCAGAGAGGTTGTGGAGTCCCCATTTTTGGAGTCATTCCAAACCCACCTGCATGTGTTCCTGAGTGATTTATTCTAGGTGATCCTGATCTAGTAGGCAGATTGGAGTAGATGATCTTCAGAGATCCCTTTGAACCCCTATCATTCTGTGATTCAGTACCCAACACCCACTGCAGAGAGACTTAGACTTAGGTTCTAATTCCACCTTATATTAGAAATGCCTAAATCCAAACTTTGCACAAGACTCACAGTTTTGTCAGGTTTCTTTCATCCTTGTTCTTTCATGCTCTGTTTGGAAAGCACATAAAGCCCTTCCTCCACTGGGGATGCCAGTGCTTTGACCCAATGTTCCGTTTTGACATTAAGACAAATTAAATCAATTATTTCCATGCAAAACAAGCCAGAACCCCCTGTTGTGTCATTATTATGATTACACCATTGCTCCTAAATGCATTAATTTCTCTTAGGAGTCCAAGCAGTCCTTGCATTTTGTGTGTTGGGGGAATGTTTTGCAGAAGGAAAAAAAAAAACAAAAAACTCCACAAATAATCCTTTCCTTTCTTTTAGTTAGAGAAGCTGCTTAACATGCAACACATTCAGACAAATTCCAGATGAATGTCTCAGTGGCTGCTTTTCAAAAAGCAGCAAGTATTGTTCTGTGGATGGGGGAGAAGCCAGCATGAGCCTGAAAACATTGGAGAAATTACTGAAGTGGGAAACCAGAGTCACAGAGGCATGGATTAAAATACAGAGTCTAAATCTAGGCTTCCTCCTGCTTGCCCCTTATAAAACTGACAGACCTGTCTTGACTTCATCTCCTGATTCACTTCCCTGTAAATGGCAGGTTTTGTGGAGATAAATCCAGCTGTCTGTTTAACCAGAGCTGTGCTGCTGAATTAAATGGAGTTGTTCCAGATATACACCAGAGATGTAATAGAGATGAGACTCTGGCCTTTTCAAATGGAAGTCACATCTCTTCCCCAGCCCAATGGCTCCCTTCCCTTCATCCATCCTGAAACAGAATCCTGTGTGTCTGACCTCTGCCATAGTAATGGATCTGAAAGAAATTAGGGAGCCTGCTGACGTACTTCAGCCTGTTGGCTGATAGTACAGACTGTGCAGTGGGGCACTGCCTTTATTTTATTGTTTTATTTTTTTAAATTTTTCTGGTCGTGTTCCTCTGAGAGAGAATCATAGAATTAGAGAAACATAGAACAGTAAACTTGGAAGGGACCTCAAAGCTCATCCAGTTCCAACCCCCTGCCATAGGCAGGGACACCTCCCACTAGTACAGCTCACTCAAGGCCTTGTCCAACCTGGCCTTGAACACCTCCAGGGAGGAAGCAGCCACAGCCTCCCTGGGCAACCTGTTCCAGTGTCTCACCACCCTCACTGGAAAGAACTTGCTCCTAACATCCAGTTTCAATCTCCTTTCTTCCAGTTTAAACCCATTGCCCCTTGTCCTGTCATTGCAAGACCTTGTCAATAATCCCTCCCCAGCCTTCCTGTAGGCCCCCTTCACATACTGGAAGGCTACTATCAGGTATCCTCGAAGGCTTCTCTTCTCCAGGCTACAGAACCCCAACTCTCTCAGCCTGTCCTCATAGCAGAGCTGCTGCAGCCCTCTGATCATCTTCGTGGCCTCCTCTGGGCCCACTCCAACACTTCCATGTCCTTCCTGTGCTGGGGGCAGGATTGCAGGTGCAGAAGATTATATTTCTTCTACCACATCCATCCTAGAGACATCACAAGAACCAGATCAAAAAAGTCCTTGAAAAAAACCTTTGTGTGAGATTTATCTGATTCATTGAAGGCATCTACAAGGCAGATGTTGGCAGCCAAGCTTGGTGGGGACGTCACCTGAAGAAAAAGAATAGGTCCAAGAGGAACAAGCATTTGTAAGGGATGATGTATCAGTCCAGTGTACACATTTAAGATATATCAGTGTGAGGGGAAAAAAAGCAACCAAACAGAAAACCACAAACAAACAACAACCTCCAAGTGCCTGCTTGTTCCAGACAGTCTGGAATAAGTAACTGTGCTGTAGAAGTCTTCATTAAAGGTGATTGAAACTACAGCAGGCAGATTCCATCGTTCCACCCCCAGCAGTCTCTCATTTCTACATAGACAAAATGCTACACATTAACCACTGTTTTACACATGGGTTTATATTAAGATTTTTCCAGCACTGGTCAACTCAATAAAGAATTTCAATGTGGATTTGGTGTGCATCTTAGAGAGGTTGAGCTCTTCAAATAGTGGGCAACTTTCAGAACACTTTATTAAATTCATAAATATATAGAAAGGATTAAAAAGATAATTGAGGATTTCAGGTGGAGGATAATTGAGGATTTTAGATGCTTTTATTTTGGCACACAATTGCTGATAACTGAAAAGAACCTGATTTCCAGGTTCTGGGTGAGAAGGAGTTTCCTCTGAACATTTGCCCTCATTCTAATACTTTCATTTGAGCATCACAGAGGGGTAATTCAGAAGTGTTACTTCACATTTGAAAATCTCATCCATCACTCCTCTAGATCTGAGGGATTTTCAGTTTCTAATCTTGGTAGATAGAAACAAAAATAATGTAATTTTGTGCAGATTGTACATCCCAGTACCACATTTTGTCTCCTCTCACCAACTCTACCACAAACATCCTCACTGCTGGTTTTGTGGGAATGCAGCAAAACATTGCATGTGTAAGGTCAACTGAAACTTCTAAACCAGGCATCACTCAGCTGTTTGGGATTTCTCTCACATGCACAGCACTCTCCCTCCTCACACCTACATATGCATTCACTTTAGTTTAAAGATTTTCACTTCTCCCTCAGATGCTACCAGACCTCCACTTAAATGACAGAGAAGTTGCATTATGCTTTCCAGATCAGCAGTACTTTATTCCTGTCTGCTTTTTCAAATTGTTTCTGGCATCTGACAAATGCACCATGACAACCACTGCTGGGACTTTTGGCTGTTGTCCCAGTGGGAGGGAAATCCTTCTCAGAACTGTAGGTACAGTAGACATATTTCTGCCATTCTGTGCTTTCCACGGTGAAACATGAAGGGAAGAAAGCCGAGACAAATAAAACCCCACATTTTTTAAGTGACAAACTCTTAGTGACTGAAAATGGTGCAGCAAAGGTGGTGTGGCAAAGGAAATAAGGGCTCTTTTATTGTTGTTGTTTTTCTGGCATTAAAAATGTATATTAAAGTTTAAGTCTCATATGTATGTGAGTCCTGAAATGGCCTTTCTCTGCAAATGAATGTCCAAATGCATCTATATGGCAGAAGCTTCAGCAGAATCCTTTGGTGAATCTGGAGGAAGATTTTAAATGCTGAAATAGAAATGCCATCAATTTCCCACTCTGTGCCTCCTTTAAAAAATGTTGTAAGTTTATTAACTTGCTTCTTATGTATTTTATCTTTATCTTTCCTTCTCTTTCCCCACCCCATTTTTTCACTACTGACTGCAGCTGCTGGGACATGAATGACAACACTGCCTTGTGGTGGGTCATCAAAGGTCCTGTGGTTGGATCAATCATGGTAAGCAGCACTTGGAGAAAGTGCTTCCTCAACACCTCTGAGGCAAAATAACATGCAAATATCTTCAAATGCCTTTACAAACTGTGCTGCATCACCTGTGTGATGGACAGCTTGTCTGAATGTCCACCATTTGTCATCCACCATGCTAAGTAATTCCACTGTTAGAAAGAAGGTTTAATACAGGAGGAAAAATCAAAATAAACGGTGCACTGCCTGCAAGCAAACGCTATGGAGACAAAGAGTTACTCAGCTGCTTAAACATAGAAACCAAAGACAGCAACTTAAGTATTCCACTGTTGAATTATGGCATTACTCTAAAGCCTAATGATTAAAATAAACTCATTTTATCAACCTCCAAGTTTTTAAAGATACATTTGCAATCACATGACTCTACAAAAGAGGAGATGCCCAGGATGACATGAAACTATAAGACTTGAAGGAGAACATTAAACACCCATCCCACACACACACTCACTCCACCCCTCCTCCAAAAAATTAAGTCATCTCATCTTGGGATAGGTTCAGTCAAACAGAGAGAAAGTAACACAGCTTGGGTTTTTCAGGAAAGGAGAGACACTAAGTTGTGACTAATGGATGCTACTAAACTGAGAAAGAATGGGAGATAATGAGGTCTTTCCAGTTACAGTGTACAGAGTTCTTTCTTTTTATTCCTTGCACTGGTTGATAATGAGAGGTCGAAACCTGTTTGCTTCTATGTGTCTTGCCTGGGACTGAAGAACTTCTTTTGGCTGCTGGAAAGGGGACATTTTTGCCTGGGAAAGAGGCAGGAAGACACTGGTAAACTTACCCCATTGCTTCTGACCCTATAACATTTCTCAGTTTGGAGAAGAATAAGGCAATGAAAACAGCAAATCACTGGGAATGTCTCATTCTCATAAGAAAAAAAAAAAAATCACTGTTGTGTTTCCTTTCTTTATGTTTTTCTCCTAGATAAACTTTGTGCTTTTTATTGGCATAATTGTGATACTTGTGCAGAAACTCCAGTCACCTGACATTGGAGGCAATGAATCCAGCATTTACTTGTAAGTACAGATAAGCCAATAACCAGTTCAGATTTCTAACATACACATAGGAAAAAAGACAAAGTATAAAAGACACTCTGGGAATTGGATCTATGAAGAGTCACAGGTTCTATTTATTTGGTTGGTTGTGAATTTATTTGTTTACTTGTTTTTTTAATCCAAAAAGCACTAAAAGCTAATGTGACCTTTCACCTTTCTTTATAAAGTCTAGGGGAAAAAAAAAAAAAAAAAAAAAAAAGCAAAAACCAACCAACCAAAACCAACAACATAATACAGGATTAAAGAATAAACCCCAAACCTCATTACAGGTCAGTTATCTGGAAATTAACATAGTGACCAGTCATAGACTCATGGGACAGTCTGCTGTGCTTCATACATTCCAGACACATGGTACAAAGCTCTTTGAAAGCTGTGAGATTTGGGGACAGGTTTCATTAACCCTGGACTGGATTATTATTTGGGAAGATCTCTTAAAATTTCTTATATTCGTGTTTCTGGTAATGTTTAATGACCTCAACTTAAGCCAAAAATCTCCCCCACGCAACTAGAATTACTTAAAAATTCATAACTTTGTGGTTTTGTGGGTTTTTTGTTTTGTTTTGTTTTGTTTTGTTTTTAAAGCTGACTTTTTTCCCCCTACATTTCTACCTCATTAGAGGACAGAAAGTGACCATTTGAGATGGTCATCATTCCCATTTTTACTACATGCAACCATTCTGCATACAAAAATTATAATCAGCTGGGCTATATGGCAGCACACTTGGAGTTTTCTTGGCTCTTCAGCCTAAACACCACCCACATTTGCTTGGTAATTTTTTGTGAGCTCTACTGATTTCTAGCACTCATAAACATAGGTAAGACAATCAGATGCAGCACTGAATTCCTGGTTAAAAAAGGCAAGTAGTACTGACCTTAAATTCATATATATATATATATATATACACACACACAGACAGAAAGAGAGAGAGAGAGAAATAGATAGATAGATAGATAGATAGATAGATAGATAGATAGATAGATAGATAGATAGATAGATAGATAGATAGATAGATGGATAGATAGATAGATGGATAGATAGATGGATGGATGGATAGATAGATGGATAGATGGAT
>VWZE01000673.1:231720-242497 GCA_013396675.1 Eubucco bourcierii
GATAGATAGATAAATAGATAGATAGATAAATAGATAGATAGATAGATAGATAGATAGATAGATAGATAGATAGATAGATAGATAGATAGATAGATAGATAGATAGATGGATGGATGTGTCAGAGCATCCTTTTGTAGCACTTTTACTAAAAATTACCCAGTGATCAGTTTCAGCCTAAATAACCACACTCACATTACCCATCTAAATGGCTATTTTCAGGGGAAAATGTGTTCTCCAGCTGCCTATTTTTCTTCTCTTTCTTCTTATTGTCTTGTTTACATTTACATGAAATAATAATATTTTGTACTTCACATTCTTATCTCTGTAGTCAGACATCCACTTACTGAAAGTACTACTCTTGAAATTGCCTCTAAACTCTGTTTCCACCAATAAAACCAATGCATTGAATTTGTTCTGCAGGTGTCTATAACTCAGAATTAAAACTGAGGAGAAAGTGTAGTGCCTAGGTTAAGTGGATGCATGGTTTGCCTAGGGTTTGCATGAAGTCTTCCCATCTATGTGATGCTGGGAAGTAAGCCACTGAGTTTAGATTGTAATTAGCACTGAAGATGTGCAGTTACTTCTGATTACAACCTGCTAAGTGCATGTTTGGTGTCTGCTGCACATATTGCACATATGAAGCAAAGCATGCCATAGACTCCAGTGATTTAACTGGGTTATAAAACATCCTTGTCATTCTTGATCAATATGGTGACTGGGTTTTACTGGTATTTTTTCCTATGTGTATGGTTAACCACCAAAGCCAAAAGAAAACATCATATTTTTTCTGTTCCATTCGCTGCCATTATCTTTCTTTTTTTTTTTTTTTTTTTTTTTTTTTTTTTTTTTTTCTTCAGCTTTCTAAATGGGTGTGTATAAATTGATCTTGCATTTATGTATCTGTCATGGAGTGGAGTGTTGTTTATCCAAACAGATTCAACAACAGAAAAGTTGCACAGAAAATGATAAAAAGAAATTAAATTCGTAAGCCTATGCAGATGTACACCAGACATACCCAATGCTTGTGCACACACTAAAAAAAAAGAGCTGGCATAATGAAGAAAAAAGATAGATCATAGCATGGTTATGTCACCATATTGAAACCTCTGTGGCATTTAGACTGTGGTCCATGTTAAAGCATTTTTCATGTCCTATTTTGCTGTTTCAAACTATTCAGTGTCATTTCATGAAACTAAATTCTCCAACCGGACCTTTATTCCACACCATGTTTAAGTACTTTGTATTTAATACCTAAGACAGGTTAGTTGTGGCTGGAAAAGGGTGTTCATCTGGTTTCTGAGGGCAGTATCACTTGGTATCTGCAGCAGTGATTGAGATTTTTTCCCAGTATCAGTCTTCCAGTTTCTGGAATAGCCTGTTTGCCAGGACTTCCAACATAAAAAAAAAAAAAAAAAAAAAAAAAAAAANAAAAAAAAAAAAAAAAAAAAAAAAAAAAAAAAAGACTCTACAAAAACTTCCACATTGACCTTCAGTAGGATTTATTTTCTCCTTATTTTCATGCTACGTGTTTACACTCAGGTCCTTTTTATTGTTGTAAGAAAAATCTACCCTTGGTTCCATTTTATAGACACTGTGGGCATGATTCAAGGTCAGGAGCTCTGAGCAACATCATCTAGTTGAACATGTCCCTGATGACTGCAGGGGTGTTTGGCTAGATGACCTTTAAAGGTCCCTTCCAACCTGAAGCATTCTATGATTCTATTGTTCTGCAAATCACTTAAGCCCATATTTGACTTTAAAAGCCTAGGGGGTGTGCTTCAATTCAAAGATTAATTATAAATTGTTACCACTGTGCATGTATTATTCAAAATTCCCCCTACTAAAGGTAGCTCCGAGCTATGAAAGGAACACAATAGAAGAGTGCACTGCTGAGGAGCTAACGCTTAATAAATACAGTGTAGCTAATAGGCAATGTTAAGACTCACTTCAAAAAGTTCCAGGTGCCATAAAAAGTGAGGACTTCTTCTCTAATTAACCTGAGGATTGTTATGATTGTTATAAGGGACCTAATAGTAGCCTTCCAGGATCTGAAGGGGGCCTACAGGAAGGCTGGGGAGGGATTATAGACAAGGTCTTGCAGTGCCAGGACAAGGGGCAATGGGTTTGAACTGGCAGAGGGGAGATTTAGACTGGATGTTAGGAGCAAGTTCTTTCCAGTGAGGGTGGTGAGACACTGGCACAAGTTGCCCAGGGAGGTTGTGGCTGCTCCCTCCCTAGAGGCATTCAAGGCCAAGTTGGATGAGGCCTCGAGTGACCTGTACTAGTGGGAGGTGTCCCTGCCTATGGCAGGGGGTTGGAACTAGATGATCCTTGAGGTCCCTTCCAACCTTACCATTCTATGATTCTATGACTCTATGTGCAATAACCATTGCCTTTAGGCTGACAAAAACATGGAAACATGGTAGCAATTTTCCCCTTTAGTGGCTAAAAACTTCCATTTTATCATTCATTGCCAGCCTCATGCCTTTTCCCCCTGCATTTTATCCCTCCTCAAAGCTGCCTGCATGCTGCTCATCCCATTTGAGACTGTACAGCTCAAAACAGGTCAGATCCTGGGAGAACAATAACTCCATCTTTCTTTTACTGATGTTTTACATAGAAACTCCTCCTTATGGCTGAAATGATTGGGGGCTAGATTCATCAAAAATATCTAAGCAGCTGAGGTAGGAATTAAAAAATAAATAGAAGCCACTTTTTAAATGTCCATTTTAATGTAATGATTTTTTTAAAAAATTTTGTCTTTTTTTTTTTTTTTCCCTGACGACTGTAAGTGACTTCATTCTTCCAATAGTTGTCATAGTCATGACTGACTTTTTAGTGTAAGGAGTGAACTGCCAAAGGGTTAAATTAAAAAACAAACAAACCTCCAAACCAAAAAACTATGACTTTTTTTCCTGAACCACGCTCTGATTTAAGTTAAACTCATGTCAGTCCTGAATTAGTCCACCAAATCAAGCATCAAATCAAAGGAAGACAAGTGATGCAAAAGCAATAGATTTTTACCTGAGTGAGAAGTTCTAAGATCATCAGGTGCTGGAGAAGCATAAAAGTGGTATTAATTTTACTCTTAGTGCAACAGTGCAGACTTAATTCAGACAAGTATCTTGCCCCACCTGGTGAAAGAATTGCATGAACAACTGTAATGTGGCATGGTCGTGGACAGAACATACGTAATCCTACAGTACAAATTACAATGTCTTATATATGTTCCTGCATATTACATCCACTTAGGTTTTGCTTAATCTGTTTCCAGACAGAGAACTCTGTCTGATTTTTAGCAGTCTCCAGCTTCACAGTGTGCAAATATGGTAAAGAAATTCAGGACATTGTTATGCTCTCTGCTGAAACCCAAGTAGCACTACACCAGGAGTCCATGAATCCAATGTACACTCTCATTTCTGGGGACTGGAAACACAGAGTAGGTGCTGGAAGGCTACTATAAGGCCACTATAGAGGCTTTCCAGTACCCAAAAGGGACTTACAAGAAAGCTGGGGAGGGACTTTTTATGTGGGCTTGCAGTGATGGGACAAGAAGGAATGAATTTAAGCTGGTAAAGGGTGGATTAAGGCTGGATATTATGAAAAGAATCTTTACAGTGAGGGTGGTGAGATACTGCAACAGGTTGCCCAGAAATGTCATGGATGTCCCATTCCAGGAGGGTTCAAGACCAGGTTGGACAGAGCATTGAGCTATCTGGTCTAGTGAATGGTATCCCTGCCCATGGTGCAGGGGTTGGAACTAGGTTATCTTTAAGGTCCCTCCCAACCCAAATGCTTCTATGACTTTATGATTCTATGGTATTAACAGCCCACTGGTTCAGCACTCAGTGTGTCACATCAGACCCACATTATCTGCATGGATTTTCATACCCCAACTCTTTGCCTACAGTTTTAGGAACCAGATAATGACTCAATTTGGCAATGCTGCACTGTTTTTCCCTTGGGAAATCCAGCCAACGCTGTGTCACAATTTCGTGTCGAGTTGTAGACAGAGTATGTTCACCCTCCAGAAAGAGAAAAAAAAAAAAAAAAAAAAAAAGAAAAAACCCCCTCTAGTTACAGAAGAGCCCACACAAAGCTTAAATCCATGCTATTCTTTTCATGAGCATTGTTGCATTGCTGAAAGAGTCATTGCAAACAGGAATTGTCAACCACTGCAGTACTGAAGTAGGTATGCATGATACAAGTGCATGCTGGAATAGCCTTTAAGATTAAAAAAGCCCACACATTTCCATCAAGTCTTTGCTTACTCATTCATTTCAATAGTGGGATACATGTAAGTGAATAAAACTTTTTTTTTTTTTTTTAAACTCTTATTTCCACTTTATCATAAATAGTATAATTTGGGAAGGGGGGAAGCTTGTTTCTGCTTTTGCTTTAACAGATTCTTCATAAATTGGGTATCACATGTTGAAAACTCAATGAAAAGAAAATACACCCCACATATATCTAGCTAATTAAGGTCTACGTCATTCCTCCAATCAGCATCTTGCTGGAAAGAAAAGAGAAACATGGCATATATCATAGGTAGGTATGATTTTACATATGGTGCAACCTAGAGGGTTAGGGCAGGAGAAACAATGTTGTAAGACAAATGTTTTGGTAAACAACACTCCTCTACAGTTCACCTACAAAGCCACTGGACACGCAGTGATTCATTCTGCTACTGCTTTGTCTTGCTGCAAGCGCTCAGACTGCCAGCATTGAGAAGTATTGACAGGTTCTTCATGCCAGAAGTATGACTTTTGACAAGAAAATGGCAGATGTTGGATGAATGGTGTGTTCTTTAGCATGGTACTTTGATTTCTTAGCCCCAGCTACTAGCGATCAAGTGCTGGAATGCTCACTAACCAAACAACAAAAGGAACTTATGTTCCTGGGCTGATTCTTTTCTACCATAGCAAAATACAATGGAAAACATAGATGATGATCATTTGGTGCCAGTGCCTGATCAGCAAGGGCCTAGATCTCATATCTAAGAAGTCCCAAGAAAGTTGATGTTTGCTATTTTGATTGTTTGCTATTTGATGTTAACTCTTCATGGATTTATTTATCGCTTTAGAGAAAATATTCCCATTCACAACTTCTATACTTATAATTTACAGTTCCCAACTCAAATTATTTTGGGTGTTGGTTTGGCGGTGTTATGGCTTCTGTTTCAGATTATTTTGGGAGTAGGGTGTTATTATATGTGCCAAATCTATCCAGGTGGGAATTGGAGAAAACCTGAGTGTGATCTGTAGGAATGTAAGATCATGTAGGCTGTGTACCACAGCTAGAAAGAACATCATTATGCAGGGACTTACTTCTTTTTAGATACAGTAATTGAAAACCCTGTTGTGCTTTGATCACCTATCTGTGGATTTACTGTGGTCTCAGCTGCTGTAAAGCAGCACAGAACAGAATACTTAGTGTCTTTATATGCTCCTGCATGTCTTTATATGCTCCTGCAAGCTGTAATTCTCATGCCACAGCTGAGGATAAGATGCAGAAAGAGGGCCACTCAAAATCCCTTGTGGCAAGTAGAGGAAAATGCATATATACATTTGTCAAATGCAGCTTCTCAACCCAAACACTGTCCTTCTGTCCAATAATACCCTTTCCCATTGTTGCAGTGATGATGGGATCTGACCTAAACCTATGTCCACCTTGAAAGTGGTTTTGCTATTTCATGGACCACTTGCTGGAGAGATATTTCAGAAGAGCAAGTCTATATTTTTAAAGGAAATTCCATCGTTTTCCAGTAAAACACAAATGTTTTACTGGAGATTTGACAGGATCTGGGGTTGAAATCACTCATTTCTTGTGGTTATAAACTCATCTGTGACGAATGTAAGGTTAAAAAGCAGTCTGATTCTGTTATTTGGAAATTCTTAGAAGGTGGTTAGAGTGCAAGTCCAGTGTGCCATAGCCTGCACTGGTGATGTTTGCATGATGGAAACTGATTCCTGTTATTTCCTGGAGTAGGAGTGCATACAGGGTGACTCTGTCATTAAATACTGTTTGTACACATTGCTACATTTTTAGGGGCAATTTTATGGTCGCAGTGGATATACAGACAAAGGAAAGGTCCAACACTTTTATGTGGTTGCTGAAAGTAGCTGACTGCTTTGAAACCTAAGTTTAGTGCTCAACAATTTTCTAATGATGACTTAAAATTTCTGTTTGGCCCCATACTCTGTGGCAACCTTAGAGGACGAAGTCTTTTGTCCATGGATTGTGCCCTAATTGAACTCAGCAAAGAATTTTCCCCCCCCATCTGTTGCAAGAGGAAGCCACAATCTGGAAGAGTGTTTGCATTAAGAGAAACCACTAATAGATGGCCTTTCTCTAGGAAGATCAGGGAAGTGTGCATGTTAGTGAGAGTAAGAACAATGCTGTCATATTCAGCAGTGGGTTTCTCTTCATTTAAAAAATGTCCCTTATCTTTTATTTTTTAAAAAGCAGCAGTAATGCAAAGCCTGAATATCCCTGTTTCCTAGAAGGCTGAGACACCAAAACCCCCACAAAACCAAATCTCAAACAGTATCTTTTGAATTTCCATTGAAATGTCAGTAGCATGTAAGTGGATATTTTGTACCTGAAATATTTTATACCTAAACATCCTTCAAAGCCAATACCTTACACATTGTGGTTTGACTGCCATAACTGATATGGAACAGCACTGATAAGAGATGAAGGCTGAAGCCAGAGTGATTTATAAATAGGTGTTTGCACCTGTGCTTGTGTACCTGTGTGAGTACAGATCTTTGCCTACACATGTACTACCTGAAATGCTATGTGTATCTAAATTTTTCCAGCACTGTTTTTTTTTTAAAAGGACCACAAACATTTTAGCAATGTGCACAATATGAACCCTCTCACTTTACTGTGAAACTGACAATGCTTAGCAAAATTAGCTACAGTATTGTTTGCCCATTTCCAAGTTTACTGGTTAGCAAAAAAAATGAGGTAACCTTCCTAAATAAAATGGGGTACAGACCTCAAATGTGTTCCTAAAATCACTGCATTGCATCAAAGGGAATAATATAATTCTGATCTGTATTGATAAACTTCAGTTGTCATGGAGATTAGCAAGGCAGAGAACATGCAGTGCCCAAGGCCATGCATCTTCACAAATTGCCCCTAGATCTGGGTGCAGTGTTGTGTCCTTTATCAGAGTAGCTTGCTTACTAAGAAAGATAATGTGTTGGAGAGTCAGATCATTTTTCAGAAACCTCAAACTGAGAGTATCCAAATGAGACCCTTCTGACTGGTTTTCCTTCCCCTCCCACATTGCTCATGTGTTGTTTTGAACGCATCCTTAGAGTGAAACAGATAGATTCAGAACTTTCATTGTCCTTAAATCATTTGGCACCTTTGTTTCCTTAAATTGGTTAATTAGTTTGAAGATAGATGTGGAGTTGAAGCAACTGATCATTGAGTAGTTGTTGAGAGACTGTACACAATGGGGAATATTTCTGACATCTCTGATCTGGAACATGTTTTCAACTTACATCAAAGCCTGATGTAAACCAGCATCCATGATCTTCCATTTACTATTTGCTTCCGTTAACATTTTGACCTCCACCATGTGAGGACAAAAGGAGTTTTATTCCCCCTCAGTGTCTCTGTTTCTCCTTGTCATTGATTTCTTGTGTCTCACTTCGGCAGCTAACATGCTTTGCATCCAGTGGTTTGAGTTTTACATCTGACAAATTATTAGGATGTGCTCTGAGCAAGTTCATAGCCTGAGGTGTAAAAGGGACAAGAAAGATGATGCTGTCACAGAGCAGAAGGTTTTTTGACATGGAAGGATGAAGTTCTCTTGAGGCTCTTGTACCTAACACTGCATAAAAGGAACTGTGTGGTCCAAACTGGGTAATTGCTTAACTGCTCAGAACTGAGTTCTTCCTGCCTTGGAGAATACAAGTAGACATTTAAAAGCCAGCAGAGTACAATGGTTTAATGTTGAATTAATTCTAAATGAAGGTGGGTTTGGAAAGATGCATGCTACCTCAGGAGTGGACCAATCCATATTAGTGCATATGCTTCACACCATGGTCTTAGCACCTGTAACATTACTGAGAGATTTCCAAACTGTAATTTCTCTTATTTCCAAAGAATACACTGGAGTTGCTCAGCTAATTATATACCTGCAAGCTCAGACTTTTTCCACAAAGGCAGCATTCTTGTTTTTGATTAAAGATGGTTACAGAGTTGGGTTGAAAACTTCTTTATAATGTGAGAGCTTTGAAATCTGTAGAAGACCCTTGTAGACCCTGTCCTAGATTTTAGCTCCAGGTTCACTACCTTTGTGTGCACACAGCTACAAGGAATGCAGATCTTCATGTTACTCCAAACCACTGAAAAGCAAAGAAATCAACTCCCTTGTGTAAAAACACACCTGCTCAAAACAGCAAAAGGAAACAGAGGTGTACAAGGCCAGGTTGGACAAGGCCTTCAGTAACCTGTACTAGTGGGAGGTGTCCCTGCCTATGGTAGGAGGTTGGAACTAGATGATCCTTGAGGTCCCTTCCAACCTTATCGTTCTATGATTCTATGATTCTGTAAGTTGGTCTCTCACAAGTCAAACTCATACAAAACAAATAAAAATAGAGAACAAAATGAAGAGATGAAGAAAACTACCACCACCCATTAAAAATTATTTTAATGTGCTTTGGACAAAGACTGTAGAGAAGATCTCACACTTGCATTTTTTTTTTTCATAACTTGTTTTCAGGTTATTCCCAGATGTCAGATGATCCTGGAATACCTCAAATGTCTTAGAAAGGTCAGGGAAACCATTTTGGTTTGGTGTTGTTAGATAGTAAGACTTTGGCAAAAGGTTACTAGACTTAAGATTTATGTACTTCTTTTCAGTTGAAGAGTAGAGAAATACAGTTGGGGTTTTTTTGTTTGTTTTTTTTTCCATGAGGAGCACAACAATGGTTGTACTCTCATCCACCTGATGTAGTGAGATAGTCATGATGGGTTCCTTCTACTGTCACTAAGGATCTACCCAGTTCAGAGAACAAAATCCTTGGTACAACTTATTTCACTCTAACCAGGATGTTTCAAATTGGTCAGACAAATCTCACTTTATGTTCTGTTTCTCATCACTGCCAGTAACGTTAGCATGGGGCAATAAGGTAAAAGACATACAACTGTATTGTTATTGTTGGAAATGGGCTGAGATGGAACTCAATAGCAACTCCCCTGAGAAGAACACATACTTGTTCTTTGTCTGGATGAGAGGAGGGTCGAGGAATCTCCTTACATGCAGTGGATGAGAGCCCACAGTCACTGACTGAAGGTAGAATGGAATTGTGTAGTCTGTTCTCTGCTCACAGAAGAAATTCAGTTTCCCAAACATAATATCTAATCTGCAAGCCCAGGGATTTTAAAAATTAATTGGTGTTTTGGCCAGGAAACAAGTCTAGCTCCAGGCAATCCATAGCTACCAAACAGCAAGGAAGAGAAGTCCCTGAATATGTAAAAATATCAGCTGTAGGTAAGTAGCATGTAGCAGAAATAATAGATGGCATGACTCAATTTTTGTTTTGTTTTTTTTTTTTCCTCTATCTCTCTTGTAATCTTTCTATTCTCACCTTGGTTAACTTTTTACTGTAATTTCAGTGCTTTATTTCATCGATTTCTTTCAACATTCCTTTTCCTACTACCACATAACAGCCAATCCTATTTGTAGTGAGGTTGCATGAAATTATTTGAGCAGAGTGTACAAAGATTCTTAACGAGGCACCACTTGAAGTTCTCTAAATCAAATTCTATCTTTATTGTGTTTTCCCAAAGAATTCTCCTTCAGCATATTTAGTGACAACCCAGAAATTCTGTCATTCGCTGTGTGCTGGTAGTGACCTAAACCCAGATTCTTGACCATTATGGACTACACAGCTTCGGTAACAGAGCATAATTTCATTCCCCTGAACCAGAATGCTCATTTTACTTCCCCTAAGCACCTCTGAAAAACCTACACATTTATTTTTGGGGGGGATTGAATTGCAACTACTTTTACCTAAAATTTGTGTGCTGGCTCATTTGCATTAACTTAACAGACGTCAAAGTGTTCAATCTGACAAAATGGTCTTCAGCCACATCATACATCACTTATTTAAGCCTGGGAATGTTTAACTCTTTCTTTCCCCTTCCACCCTAGCACCCTCCCTCTTCCTCCCAGATGCAGCTGCAGTCCATGCACAGGACACATGCGGTGAGACTCAGCTTGTTTGCCTTTAGCTGTCTAAAGTCTCGTATTTAACCTGAGCAGTCCAGTCATCGTCTATGGTCTGGGAGACCAGGGAACCTCTGTTAGACAATGTGTCCCCTCTGTCTTGGACACCTCTGTTACACAGCTCACCTCAGCCTCTGAAGTGCCTGTTTCTTTCTGTGACTGAGTTAAAGGTGATAGTTCAAATTCATCTTAGATACATACAGTTAGTCGTGACCAATTCCATCCTGTGTGTGCTTATGGAGATCTAGGGATCCTGCCCTGATTCCCATGGTCTTTTGAGGTCCATAAACTCATTTATATTCATTTATTTTTATTTGATTATTTATTTTCTTATTTCCATTTCTTTCTGGTTCCTGTCTCCTCTGTCTCTTCTCCCCTTCTTTCTGTCAATGTTTTTACTTTATTAATAGACAAGAAGGAAGGAAAGGAAGAAAAGGAAGGGAAGGGAGGGAAGGAAGGAAGGAAGGAAGGAAGGAAGGAAGGAAGGAAGGAAGGAAGGAAGGAAGGAAGGAAGGAAGGAAGAGA
>VWZE01000673.1:253806-285614 GCA_013396675.1 Eubucco bourcierii
AAAAAAAAAAAAAGAAAAAAGAAAGAAAAAAAAAGGAGGACTCAGAATTTTTAGTGTCAGACGAGCGTGAACTTTTAATTTCTCTGGTTTTTGTTAGTTTAGGTTTAAAAGTATATAATTTTAAACACAGAGATTTTTAAATAATGCTACTTTCCTTATCTTTGAAAGGGGAAAGAAAAAAGAAAAAGATCTGAGAAGGTTGTGAAAGAAGTGTTCATTAAAATACGTAACACTTGTATAGTGCTTCATGGGACATAATCTGCTCTTAGTTGTAACAGTGCAAGTGAATGTAAAAATAATTTGAAACAGATGAACACATTGAGATTGAGTTCAGATTTGTACAGGGCTCTGCTCTTGTAAGATACTTACACACCTTTTGGGAAAATTCTACCTTTCCACAGAAGACAGGCAAAAAAATTGAAAACCCTTCCATTATATTCCAGTATCTTAAGTGGGAGTTAAATGATACAGATACCTTTTTATATTTTTTTAATCTTCAGCTTCTCTGAGAGCAGAATTTCTCTCCCCTTCTCCAACTCTCCACAAAAAAACCAAAAACAACCAAAAAAATTAACTTCTAATTTAGAGCTTCTTCTCCCATTAGATGTTGGTGAAAGCTAGTTTAGGATGTTTCCCAAGGAAGTATGCACTTTGCAGTCCACAAGCACACATGAGATGGAAAGAGGTCAGATCTGTCAGGTAAATTCATACTTATGACACCTTTAAATGAAACTGATAGACAAAGAGGTAACAGAGGATTGCATTTTCTGTAGTATGGACTTTCACAAGGTATCATATTGGCTATTCTATAAGAACGTTACTTCAAAAAATCCAAGAGCATATTTTGCATCAATGGCTAGGGGACAGTTTTTAAGCATTAATAAATTAGATGCTTTCAGAAGAAGGTATTGAATCAACTGCCTCTAGCTGGGGATATCTTGCTAGCTGGGGATTTTTTGCTGTGTTTCATTCCAGAGCACAAAAGTGTTTTATTTATCTTGGTTTTTTGTTGGTGTTGAGGCCTTTTTCCTGAGCTTGCTTTTGCATTTGGTTGTTTTCATGGCTATCCTACAGTGCTCTGCAATTTGAGTTGGTGGATCTCAGACCAGTGCCTCGTGGACAAAAGTTCACATCACCAAAACCACGCTCCAGTCATGCACACTAAAGACCAGGTCCTCAGTAAAATTAAAACCAGTACAGAAACCTCTTGATATCATTAAAACAAAGCCACTTCACTTTGGTTTAGGATTTGGCTCAGCACATTATTACTTTTATCTTACGGTTGTCTCAGCAATACAAGTCACTGACTGAAGAGTCAAGAAAACTTGCTCTTGTCCCCTAACTTCCTAAATCCAATGCTCAGAAGCAAGACAAGCCAGAGGGAAATTCTGCTTTTGTAGTTCCTGTGTTTCTTGTTCAGTGGACAAGTGGAAGTCTTCGGTACCTTTCACCAGCACTGAATTTACTAGAAGAAAATATACCCCTTGGTATATTGAATATACAATACAAGCAACCTACTTCTGTCATATTTGTTATTTTTTTTTAATTTTTGATGGGAAGTGTTGACGCACTTGCAAATGTGGCTTACCTTAGCCACAGAAACTTTCTCAGTGTTACTGGGAAGATCACACTTCAGGTGTACATAGTTACCTAAACCAGACTCTGGTGCCATCGCACAAATTAGCTCTCAAGAAGTCTTGATGTTGAATGTCAGCTGGAGATGGTGGACGTGCATGGCCACCATTCACAGTGGCTGTCATTTCCATTTGTTTCAGAATGGAACAAACTAACAGGTGGTTTGCTTCTATCCGTGTGTAAATATCAACTGGGTGTAGCAATGCTTTGTTTGATTTTTTCACTGTGAAATGTATTTTGAAGCTAGAAAGATTTATGTTATTAAAAGCAACACAAAATTAAAAGAAAAACAAGTGTGTAGTGCTCCTTGAGATGCTTTTTTCTACCATGTCCCTAATGTATTTATATATTTTTTTTAATTTTATTTTGCTTCTGTAAATGTACAAAAACTTTCTGTGCTACAGCTTTTGTGACTGTTTTCTGTATCTAACTATTGTTTGACTATTGGCTTTTTTGATGTGGAGTGCTGATGTTACAGGACAATTAACATCCTAAAAGGAAAACTGCAGCCAGTATTTCAAAGTACAAAGCTTGTTTCACTGCTGCATGGTAACCTCAATTCTTTTTCTCTTCAACCTACATTTTGTATATGTGGTACTCAGAGCCCAGATAATGACATTTAAATCTTAGTTGTGGGAGTTTTTTATTTCACAGAGGAAAAATATACAAGTTCCTCTGCCTCATTTGAATGTTTGTATTTGAAAACCAGGTGCTAAGATGGGGTAGTGGGAAAAGTGAGAAAGATGAAGGTAAGGGAGTCCAGAGTGAGCTGGTGTCTAGCTCCTCCTTTTCAGCAGCTGTCCATCATTGCAACTGAAAACCTGTGTCTTGCAACTACAAGCCTAAATAATAATTAGGAGTGGGCAGAAATTGCCTGTGCTCATAATTTGCACAGATGATTCTCCCCAGATTCTCTTCATTGTCAATGGTGAGTGTGGGATACCTTCCAGAGTGAAATGAAGAGTAGCTCATAGAATCAACAGCCCAGTTTGGAAGGGCCCTGGTCTGAGCTTTGATAGGAATGGAAACTACACAAGAATATCTTGCACTCTGTGGTATCATGTCTTGAAAACCTCCAGTGATGGGAACTCTATCATGACCTTGGGGAGGTTATTCCAGGCATTGATTTTTATCACTGTAAAAATTTATTTCTTATACCGAGATGAAACCTAACCCGGCGCAAATTGTACCTGTTCTGTTCCCCTTATCTTCTCTGTGTGGGTCCTTGTGAAGAGACAACCCTCATTGTCTTTGTAGCCACCCTTCTAGTACTGTAATACTGTGATAAAGTCCACCCTGAGCCTTCTTTTCTCTCAGGAGGGAAAATACAACTCTTTCCTTCAGTCTTTCCTCACTGAGTTTTCTTCACTGAGCTTGCCAATCCCTTTGATCATCTCCATAGCCTTCTTTTTGATCCTTTCTCATCTAGCCACAACTTTCTTGAATTGTAGGGACAAGGACTGGACACAATATGTTGTTCATCAGGTTCCTGCTCAAAACCTCACTCCTCAATGATGAAAGGATTAGTTACCATAATTTACCTTGTCCATGTAACTGGCAAAGTTGTGGCTTTTACTAATACCGCCATAGGAATGCTCCAGCTGCATAGCATGATAGCTTCTGTGCTTGTCTGGAAGGGATGTGCAGGTTCCCTGGTTATCTCAAAGATTCAGGATTCTTACCTAAATCTTACCTAAATGGACAAAATAAAGCAGTAAAAACATGCAAAGCCAAAATGAGCAAGAACAAAATACATCTAGCAGAGGTAGAGCTGTTGGTCTCTGATTCTTAGGTGTTCCTGAGCAGCACAGTGCCACAAGGACACTTAATCTAAAGGAAGCTGTAATTGCCACTATTTTCACAGTGTCTTACTCCCACTCTTAAAGTGATCAATTCTGGTTTTAGGCTTTTCTTTTTCTCACCTTCTGTTCTCACGGGAAAGTTACTGTAAAACTTCATTCTTCTGGAAAATTTTCCCTGAATTTTGAATTAAAGCAACTCCTGGCTTACTTGGGCTCCTTGTCATACTAATCTTGCCTCCCGGTCCTTTCTCCCTTCATGAATATGAACAGCTTTGTTTCAGATGAACTCCACAGTTTGATTATACAGCTCAAAGATAAGCCCTAAAAATAATCATGCTATTAAGCTGCATATGTTTCAGCTCTAATCTCAATTTAACCACCAAAACCAATGCAAAATAAGTACAGACATATGGAAATCCATTGAGAGCAGCAGGAAAATTAACTGGAAGCAATATGCCAAGTACCCTGGAAATAAAATAACATTAAAAACTAAGTGAAAGATTTGCAGGTTTTGAAAGTGTGTAAACAAGATTTCTTTGGGTTTGGGGTTTTTTTGTTTTGGTTTTTGTTTTAAGCAGCTTTCATTCTGTCAAATCTAATGGTAGAAATTATCTCAATCTTCTCCTTTTCTGAGTTTGGTGGTTTTGTAGTTTTGTTTTGCTTGTTTGTTTGTTTGTTTTGGTTTTGGTTTTTTTTTTTAAAGCAGCTTTTATTCAGTCAGATCTAATGGTAGAAATTATCTCAGTCTTCTCCTTTTCTGGGTTTGTGTTTTTTCATTTGGGTTTTTTTGTTGTTTTTGGGTTTTGTTGGTTCGGGGTTTTTGGGGGTTTGTTGGTTTTGGGTTTTTTGGGTGGTTTTGGTTTTGTTTTTGGTTTTTTTGAGCAGCTTTCATTCAGTCAGATCTAATGGTAGAAATTACCTCAATCTTCTTCCTTTTCTGGCTATGCTTTCCCAAGAGAAGCTGCATTGCTGCTGTTTCCCAGTCAAAGAGATGGGACACTCAGTTCTCGTCCTGCAGGAAATTAACATTCAAATGATAAAAATTATATAGGTTGTGTCAGCATGAGAGGTTTTATATCTGTTGTAGCATGACAAGTCTAAAGAAAGGCAAGACAAAGTATAAGAACAGATCTGCTTGGCCTCCAGCTGCCAGACAAGATTAATATCTCCTATAGTTCCTATAGTTACTGTGTGCAGTTCTGGAGCTCCCAGTGCAGGAAGGACATGGAAGTGTTGGAACGGGTCCAGAGGAGGGCCACGAGGATGATCAGAGGGCTGGAGCAGCTCTCCTATGAGGACAGGCTGAGAGAGTTGGGACTCTGCAGCCTGGAGAAGAGAAGGCTTCGAGGGGACCTGATAGTAGCCTTCCAGTATCTGAAGGGGGCCTACAGGAAGGCTGGGGAGGGACTGTTGACAAGGTCTTGCAACAACAGGACAAGGGGGAATGGGTTTAAACTGGCAGAGGGGAGATTTAGACTGGATGTTAGGAGCAAGTTCTTTCCAGCGAGAGTGGTGAGACAGTGGCACAAGTTGCCCAGGGAGGTTGTGGCTGCTCCCTCCCCGGAGGTGTCCAAGGTCAGGTTGGAGGAGGCCTTTGAGTGACCTGTACTAGTGGGAGGTGTCCCTATGGCAGGGGGTTGGAACTAGATGATCCTTGAGGTCCCTTCCAACCTTACCATTCTATGATTCTATGTCATATCTATCAGCTCTGGGTGGATACCTAGGAAACTGAGATAAACCCACTGGGTGGGATTCAGCTCCAAACTCAGACAGCTAGACTTTGCTGTGAAGGCAGTGTCTGTTGGACTCCTGAATCCACAGCTGTAGAGATGCACATAATGCAAAGTTATGGTCAAATATTTGCCTTTCCATGATTTTCTTTCTTAGAGAGTTGAAAATCCCTAGCTGTATTAAATGTGCATCCCTTTCAACATCCAGCACATTCAACATTAGGCATTCTGGCTTACAGGCAAAGTCCTGGCAAAGATCCTCTGTCACTGAGGAGATAGCCACATCACTTCACTTTAGACATCAATAGCAAAGACACCTTACTTTGGTAGAGTTTCTCTGCTATGCCATTGTGTTCACAAGAGAAAATGAGTAATTTTAGAGCATAAGTATCAAACGTATTTGTAATGTCTACTCAAGGGTGAGATGATTCACACTTTGCCAGTGTCTGTTTCTTTCCACCAGGAAGTCTAACTGCCCAGATCAGAGACAGATGTTGACACTGTGGAAACCTACATGTAGAAAATTATTCCCCTGTCAACATTGCCTGGTCATTATTGTTCCATTTCACGCATGCTGAGGAATAATGGTCTTGAAAATCTTGAAGGTGGCTTCTATTGAGTATTGCCAACTAGATTTGGGGGAGGTGCATGCCTGTTAAAGCCTTAGCAACTCTCACTAACGGTAGTTTTCAGAAAGTCTTTCTCCCTCTGTCAGATTGCATCCATATGACCAGCACCAGAAACAAATCATGATACACAGTGCACATGAAGTGAAAAAAAAAAAACTTAATGTTTTCTCCTTCACTTTTAGCAGGGAGGCACTTGCAACCAGTTCAGAATTGAGAGTCATGTGAGGAAGATCTGGAGTATGCAGTCACAGTCAGTGATACTCTGATGTTAGCTCCATTTGTATGTGTCTGTGCTAAAGAGCTCAGTTTGGCTAAATACAGCTAAGTAATTTGTGTATGAAAACACACCAGCAGAGCTTGAGCAACATTTTGAACCTGGTGGTCTTTCACATTCTTTGGATTCAAATTGCAATTTCCCATTGCCTTTCTTTTGGGGAATTTGTCCATGTGAAGAATTACTGAGTGATATGACACTGTGTGCTATGACACTCTTCAGTGTCTTAAATTACTTCGGCTTCTGGGTATGCCTTTTCCAATGGACTTTGTGTTTGCAGAGAAATCTCAAGAGGCCTTTGTGTATCAGTATAATCTGTAGAATCAAATGTTTGGTGTGTTTGTTCTCTTTCCCTTCTTGTCAATTTAGTGGCAGTGCAACATGCTATAGCTCTGAGAAGTACCAAGTTATTGGATGGAAAGCTGTATTTTGGATTTTTTGACTGTGTCAAGGTACAAACTTACTGGCCTGTTGGGTCTAATAAGGAACTTTTTTTTTTTTCTTTTGGTCAAAATTGATTTAATTGGTTATGTGATCTGGGGTATTCAGCTTTGTTATGAGATGGAAACACAGATCTATCAATTGCTGCTTTCTAACCTTGTGTTTTGAGAAATTGTTTTTAACATGTATTCTGCTGTAGATGACACAATAAATGTATTATCATTTTGTATAAGTCTGTTCTGATATAAAATTGCACCAAAGAGAACTTTTTGTCTGTGAAGTTACAGGGTAATGTATTTATTGCTGAAGCAGAAGGCTGGAGGTCTTTTTGGCCTAGAAAGGGTGAGCTTCCTTCTTCAAGGGAAGGAGTCTCTGCATTCTGCTGGACAAATCAGTCAGTCCTGGACCAACCAGACCTGAACATTTTTCTTTTAGTGGACCATGCACCTTCTTTCTTCACTATCACTCATTGGAGTTACAGAATATGCATCGGTATCAAGCATTACTGTGTTGTAACACTGCCAATAACAAAGCAACACACAGTTGCATAACACTGCAACTAACAGACCCTGTTGTTGAGGGAGTACAAGGCATGTGTAAGTTTTCTAGCTACCCAAGCTTTCATCACAGGTAGTGGACACCAAGAGCAGAAAAAACTGCATGCTTAAATACAAGAAGTTACTATAACTCTGCAGGGAGGGGCTTGGCAGAGCCGAGTAATGGAGTCTTCTATCCCTTGACATGTATTGTGTCTGTCCATTTGCAGCCATTTAAATCTCCCTCAGAGACAGCCCTTCCCAGACCGGTGCTGGCAGGGAGCGGGGCAGTGTGTCAGAGCAGTCACTGCCCAGCTGTCCCCAGCGCACACAGGCAGGCAACCATTTAAATCTCCCTCAGAGACAGCCCTTCCCAGACCGGTGCTGGCAGGGAGCGGGGCAGTGTGTCAGAGCAGTCACTGCCCAGCTGTCCCCAGCGCACACAGGCAGGCAACCATTTAAATCTCCCTCAGAGACAGCCCTTCCCAGACCGGTGCTGGCAGGGAGCGGGACAGTGTGTCAGAGCAGTCACTGCTCAGCTGTCCCCAGCGCACACAGGCAGGCAACCCAGCAGCAGACCCAGCGCAGGCCGCGCACCACCAGATGGCAGTGCCTCCACGCAGCGCTGCTCCGCACTGCTGCAGCGACCCTCCTGCTGCCTTCACAGACTCCGCTGGAGCAGCTCCGCTCCGACGCCTTCCCTGCTCCCACACAGAGCATCCCATCCTCAGGTGTGCTACCAAAAGGGATCACCAGCCTTTTCACTGCGTAAAACGGATTGAAGCGAGGTACCAAAGTACCCAAGTCCGATGTCGTCGTGGTGGTGTCGTGGAGTAGAGCATTAAGTCAGTTTGCAGGATCGTGTAATAGAAATCTTACCTTGGCAGCAAAAGTCAAAATGGTACATATCCATTGCCTTCAAACCTCTACCCATAGTAAGTACAACTATAAAACTGTCAATTTTTTTTAATCACGTCTCAAATGAAATATCCAAACTAATTAAAACTTACAAGCTCAGAACGGTTGTAACTATCACTCCCATTTTACAGCTCTACATCATATAAATGTGTGCACATTTATATGCAAGGGAACAAACTCCACAGGAACAAAGGTTTCTTTTACAAGGAAAACTAATAAGAAGGTCAGAATAGACAAAATTACAACTCACAGAGGATGTCTGATTCATTGGGATGGACAAATTGAATGCCTAATTAATAAAGGACTGCCTTGAATTCTATTTATACAAATCTGGACAATTCCCCTCTGCTCTAAGAATGGAACTAGAGACAAAGAACCTAAAACCAACAAAGAGGTTTGCATGAAATCAAACATCTCCTTGCATAAACAATTAATCGAGAGTAGAGTGAGGGATTGGAGCACTACTTTTGAAAGCTAAATGATACTGCAGCTCACAGAAAGCCAGCAGGTACTGGGATGGCCATGGTCTTCAGCAGTGCCTTTAAGACTCAATATAGATTCTCCTCAGGGTGATCCTATCTTAAAAGGAACTATAGTTGTGTCTTGTGTGTCCTCTCTTTAATTTTGGAGTTTGAAGTAGAGTCCAAACCAGTGCTGAAGAAAGTGGAAGGCCACCCAAAGAAGTGATGAAGGCACAGCATTCATTCACTGTTGTTTACTAGACTTTTGCTTCACCAGACCGTGTTGATAATTCTGACTTCAGAAATGTCATTGAGTGGAGTGATAATGACTGAGAAATAATGGGTAGGATTGAGATAAACACAGCAATCACACCAGATTAGCCTTCAAAGGGACTAGATGTTCACAGGCCCCTTCCAATCCCTACCCTTGTGTGGTTCTGTGTTCTTCTGCGTCACTCTTGAGACACCTTAAGACTCCTTTTAAAGGAGGTTGTTGCTCCATAGGTAGGTTTCTGTATAATTGCCATTAGAAGTTGAAGCTGGTAAAACTATACTAATCATTATAGCAAAGCTTTACCATCACATAACTATTTCAAATGCAGTAGTGCTTTTGAAAATAAGAAATTTTGGGAAACAGTAACAAAGATGTGACAAACATGATGGGATCTGGCAGAAGTTGTCCATTTTTTTGGGATGCTAACCTACTGATTCACACTAGCTCAAGGTCTGGATTTTCACAACAAAACAAGTGGACTTTGTATGCTTAAGGGAAGAGAGAACTAGGGTTGAAATGCTGATCTGTATTGGGGGAGAAAGCTGCTCACATTCAGAACAACAAATTCACAGAAGGCTCTTGACGCTATAGAAAACTGTAAAGGATCCAAGCTGGCCAGCACTTAGGTAGTACATTATGATGTCACAGCAACTCCTCCTCGCAGAAGAGCTCAGACAGAGGTGACACCATTCTGGTACACAGACGTTTTTCTTGTTGGACTGATTTTTTCAAACAATGACAATTGAGTGACATAGTTGACTGGACTGTTTTCTCTGGACAAAGTCCTGTGTTTGTGTAAGAAGTTCAGGTATTCTCGATACTGCCATTTGCACAGTTGTTTCTTCAGTTCACTCTGAACCTACAGAAAAGGAATTTAAAAACCAAAGAATCAGCAGGTTCACGCTTAGTTGACATTGAAGGTAAAATATGCCAAAATGTCTGACTGACTTCTTAACTCAGATGCACAAAAGCACCCAAATCAGTCAGGATTAAGCCTCGACACATTTTTAGAAGAACTTGAACTATGTCTCTATTGAGTTTTGAAAATAAGCAGACTTAATTTCCAAAATTCAGAGGAGGACAGGGTGGGGTTTGACTAGTTTCTTGGTTTAGAATCATAGGATTGTAAGGTTGGAAGGGACCTCAAGAATAATCCAGTTCCAACCCCCTGCTATAGGTAGGGACACCTCCCACTAGTACAGTTCACTCAAGGCCTCCTCCAACCTGGCCTTGAACACCTCCAGGGAGGGAGCAGCCACAACCTCCCTGGGCACCCTGTGCCAGTGTCTCACCACCCTCACTGTAAAGAATTTCCTCCTAACATCCAGTCTAAATCTCCCCTCTGCCAGTTTAAACCCATTGCCCCTTGTCCTGTCATTACAAGACCTTGCAAATAGTCCCTCCTCAGCCTTCCTGTAGGCCCCTGTAGTTTATTGCTGTAGGGCTGCTTCAGTAAATTTCTTCCTCTTGATATAATTTCTGTTTTTTTTTTCTTATACTCCTTGTTTTGACCTGCTCTGTACAATAAGGGTCCTTCTCCAGGCTTTTAGTTCATCCAGACTGAGATCTTTCCTAAAGATTCCTTGCTGATTTTGAAAGAAACTGAATCCATATGAATACCTATTACATTTGAGAGAGGCCTCAGGGGTTCTAAAAGCAAAGGCAAACCTGATACTTTTACTATTCGACACATCTAACGGGTTGAACAACCTCGCAGGTCCATGACCAGGTTATTGACCCTGCTGTGCCTTGGGTGAGGGGAGAAGATGCAGGTAAATTCTGTTGCCCTACATATAGCAGCTGAAAGCTCTATTAGAGGGAGTGCAAGAAGGTGCAGGAAACATTCAGTCCTTGCTCCTACTGACATGAACAGTCTGTTGTGGATTAACTGCTTTCTGAGGAAAAGAGAAGGAAATAGCAAAATAAGGAAGAAGCAGAAAATAAAGAAAGTAAAATAATATTACAAGCTTTCCATTGAGATCATCATGCTAGCTATCAGACATAAAGCAAAAAAAAAAAGTCCCCTGGTAGGAAAGTCACCAATTGTTTGTAAAGGGTCATTGCTTTAAAGCTTATTTTCTGTCCTCCTGTCAGAACTGTATGAGCACAAACAAAGTCAACAAAGGTACCAAGGCAGAAAAACACCTGGGTATTTCATGCTTTCAGCAGCAGACTAAAGCATAGATCTGTTCTGGAAATAGGGAAAAGTAAAATGAAAACTAAGAGATGCCCATGAGTTTAATATGTTTTCATAATCTTATATAGCAGCTACTCACCTCTGCGTTTGAGAAGCAATATAGAAGAGCTACAACAAAACCCTAAGATGGGGAAAGCAGGGATGGGATAAAAAAAACAACCATCAGGATTTAAAGCAGAGAATCAGAGACAGACATTGAATTTCATTAAAAATTTGATTAAGACAGAAAAAAAAACAAATGCTGTCTATTGTTTCATTGGAATTTAGGTGATGTGGCACTATTGGATTTTTGTAGTAGGATTAAATTCCTCAATGGACTGGCAGTGTTATATCTGTACTGCTGCCCTTGTATGGAGACACTGAGGACTTTTTGCTGTGTCCTACAAACATGTAGTGCATCAGATAAGGTAGTCTATATTTGCAATACTGAATAAACTGGATGAGGACTATCTTTTTACTGCTGAATTACCTTCTTTCACTCACAAGAGGGCAGCTGTGTTCAGCCAACAACCTATTGGGAACCTTAGGTTCTATTCGCCCCTTGGGTTCTATGCACCCAAACTAGTCAGGCTTTGTCTGGGGAAATGGTAGTGAACTAGGAACCAAGCCATCTCACAGGCTGTGCTAACACAGACAGACACTGGGCAGTATTAGGCTACATCTGTGTTAGTGAACTGAGCAAGACACAGCCCTAAGGACTGCTCTTTGCTCCTCCATATTGTTAAAATGTCAACATGGTTCATGACACAGCTTTGGCTTGGGCCAGCAAGTATTTTCCCATGCAGACTCTAGCTGTGGTTGAGAGGTAAGCATGGAAGAGACATCATATTCAACACATTTCAACATGGACAAGTCATTGTGGAGTACAGGGGAAAAGCGGAAGAAAAATGATCTCAGCTATTTATTACCAAGTACACCATACCCAGACCCTGGCTCTCTATCAAAGCTGAGATATTGTTCTTAACAGACATATGGCAAAAAAGAAGTTATTATCTTGATGGATTCACTACTGCTTAACAATAAGAGCAGAACAGGTTGTTATATATTATCCTTATTTTTTCATTCCTCTTGTCATCACCTTTATTATATGTGTAATTAGATCCCATCAATTTACCTTAATCCATAGACCGATTTTCATGGTACTCTGTCATTGTTATTCAGTAAAGGTAGAAACTGTAATCTTTTTTTGTAATTATTAGCATGAAGTCTGAGTCGGAACTCAAAAGTAGTGTGAGATTCCAAATAATAAGACAAGGGAATGAACAACAGAAAGAACTTGTGAAGGAGTAAGATGGAATGTGTGTGTTAAATCCAGACATGTTATTAACACCTCTACTGACCAACCTAAAATGTAAAACTCCTGAGAGTGTGGCCCTTCAGACCGAATCTCTTAGGAGTGCTAAACATTCTGTCCAACTTACCTGGAAAGAACCCAAGCCCAGCTCAATATAAAGGCGAGCTTCCAGACCAGTGCTTTCTGGGAAAAATGCAAATGCAACATAGTGCACTCCAAAGAGGGGGATTAAGAGTAATGTGGATTTAGCAAGTCTCCTGGCAAAGCAAAAAAAAAAAAAGAGAGCAACGCCCTGTTAGAAATACAGAATCAGCGATAGCCACATTGAAACAAAGTTTAGTACAGAGGACAGTTTCTTAACAGAGATAACTACACCCAAAGAGGTTAATGGAAAGATTACTTCCTGCTGCTCCCACTGCCAACACCTGGTGAACAAAGATGAACAAGTCAGTGCAGTTCATCTGGACTGACCACTAAAGGTTCTTTTGCCTGCTATATATGTAAAACCAAGGACACCAAACTATTGTGATCTACTCTCCTGAGACCAATCTCAATCGCACATAGGTATCCCCGATTGAAGTGCCTCAACTTCCAAAATGATGGAGAGCTGATCATCACTGTCCTTAAGTGTTCATTCAGCTGCTTAAACAGTGGTGAGGCATTACCTGACATTCAGCATTTACAATTTCAAGCTGAGTCATTTGGGAGTTGTAATATTTTGTGTTTTGCTTTTCTCATTGTTCCAAATATGTCCACCTCACCTTTCTTCCCCTGAATAAAATAAACAAACAGTGACATTTGGGATGCAAAGCAAAGTTTACATTGTTACTTCCGGTAATTTCTCTTTCTATCATTAAGGAGTAGAACACTTTGTGCTCCTGCCCATAAAACATTTTTTATAGCAGCTAGAACAGGTCAGTATCAAGACTCAGAAATACTTACACAAAGTGGCTTGAGTGGCTCCCTCCTCCCTCTTGAGTCTTCAATTTATGGACTAGAATCCTGATCACATTAATAAATATAATGAAGTTAATCTAAAGAAAACAAGACAAAAATCTGTAAATACACTAAAAACTCAGGATGTTTCTTCAGATACAAATTAACCAAAAAACCCCAGTCATAGGAATTTCACTGCCATAAACCAGTGCAGCTCTGCTCTCAGATCAAATCATTAACATTAGAAACAGAATTAACCTTTCCCACAGATGTATGGTTATACATAAAGATATGATGAAAATTATGTTGAATTAAGGTAAACCTACATATCTGAAGGTGATTTTATGTCTGATATTAACTCCTTGTACATGTCAGCATCTAGAAGATCTTACATAGTCCAAATAGTTCCCTTTGTTCCCTTCACTGCTTATGGTAGGGATTATAACTGACACAAACCTAGACAACATAATGCTTCACCCCTGAAATCAGATGGAATAAATGTGTGCCTAAGGGAGATTTATATTCTTTTTTCATCCTAAGTTTACATCCCAAAAACTCATTTTAAAAATATACCAGATCTGTATATTTGTATTAATTGAATTAAACCAGATTTGTATTATTAAGAGTCTTGCCAATGTGGATCATCTTTCTTCAGAAATGATTTACAGAGGCACAGACATCACTGTGGTGTGTGGAATGCAGGTGGCTTCATTATGTCCTGGCATGACTCTAGAAAGTATAGGATTTACTCTTTAGCTTGTGGCTTATGGTGCTTTGAGGGGGAAAAACCCAACAAACCCAAGAAAATCAACAATAAATCCACATGCTGTACAACTATTTGAAATTCCATATCACAGCAGCTTACTGGAAGGAGACACTAACTGAGCTTTCACATTTCAAAAGATACTCAAGACAATATGAAGAGACATACTAATACAGTTAGCAGAATGGGACCTTTGATGATCCATAACACCACTCCATTTTCATCATCATCCCAACATCTGAAACAGCAAACAAAACCAGCTGCATTATCTTTCTTGTGTGAGCTTTCCACAACTCATCAATGTATTCCTTTCACAGGAAGGCTGGGGAGGGATTATTTACAGGGTCCTGCAACGACAGGACAGGGGGCAATGGGTTTAAACTGGCAGAGGGGAGATTTAGACTGGATGTTAGGAGCAAGTTCTTTACAGTGAGGGTGGTGAGGCAGTGGAACAGGTTGCCCAGGGAGGTTGTGGCTGCTCCCTCCCTGGAGGTGTTCAAGGCCAGGTTGGACAAGGCCTTGAGCGGCCTGTGCTAGTGGGAGGTGTCCCTGCCTGTGGCAGGGGGTTGGAACTAGATGATCCTTGAGGTCCCTTCCAACCTTACCATTCTATGATTCTATGATTCTGTCACAGAGCAGAAGTGATGGACACTATGTTTGACATCACCATTTAAAGCCCCCTGCCTGTACTTGTACCCTGATACCACTCTAAAAGTTTCCATGCAGCCTAATATAAAAGAATTTTATTCAATAAGAAGTTAGAGTTGAAGAATCAAAGCAAAGTCAAGAAATGAACATTTATGTTTTCAGGCTCATTTCTGGTTTTTCTGTGAAAAAAAGTGGCTGAGGTCCTGTTCATAGTCAAATAAAGTGACTTTGAGCTCCTGAGGTTTTGACAGGGTGCTGGGCCATCTTATTTAAACTGTATTCTTGCCCTGAAAGGTTGGACTAGATGATCCTTGAGGTCCTTTCCAACCTGATGTCTATAAAAGAAACTACTTATAAGGACATAATATGTTGGGATTTTGTTGTTGTTGTTGTTTTTGGGTTTGGTTTTGGTTTTTTTGAGGAAGGTACTTGTTTGAATAGATTAAGGTTATCAACTTGTGGCTGATTTTGCACAGCAGCAGTGATTTTCTGAAAATACAATTATTTCAAGGGCTGGACATTAGGAAACTAAGTGATACTGCAGTGTTTACTGTAATATTTCCAGGTTTATCACTCCATTACACTTAAAACTGTTTTCTCATTTGCATATGGAGGCTAAAGATGAGAGGCACAAATTTGGAGCAATTCATTTTTCTGCTTTTCTGAGTTTTGTACTTATTTTTTTTTCCCTTCCCCACCATAAAATCAAAATACACCACAAAATTGGATGCTCTTGGATTCCTTTTTCAAGCACTAACTTACCCTGTATTTTGTTGATAGATTCTGGTGAGGACCCAAGTAAATATTACAGCAGTGGGAGCCCCTGGACAAATCAACACAGAACACAACACAACTGTTTTTGAGTACTGTGTCCTGTGGAAGCTTTATTCCAAGAAGGTTCACAGTGTAGCAGATTGGATGGACATTGAAGGTCATACATTAGGTCAGATTATTTAAACCAAACCAAACCAACCAACCAACCAACCAACCAACCAAACCACAAAACCTTATGAAGTATCTTTGACTTNACAAAGAATGACAGGAGAATGAAATCAAAACAAAGAAAATTAGAGGATGTTTTGAAACTTTTAAACAATAACAGTTAAGAGCTTTTGAAAGGCTTGGATATGAATTTCAACCACTTGCATTTATTTAGCTAGAGCTTTTTTATCTGGCCAGCACACAGCTTATTGTATACTATTTGGAAGAGTTCACACTTCTCCTGAGGAGCTTCTATCAGTCCCACTAGATTTACCAGTTCCTGAGGATTCCATAAAAATCCAACTAAATCCAGGAATTGGTGATCTCTATACTCGCTTTATAACTGCTTATAATTCTACCTTTATGGCCAAAAAGTTATTTGCTTTTTTTTTTTTTTTTCCCTAAGCAGTCCTATAAATTAGCAATTGTGTTTGCTCCTCTTCTGTATAATTGAATTTCCAAAGACCAAATGATTTTCAAGCTGCCACAGAAAGGGTTCTAATCTGAAGCAGGTGACATTTTCACTGATAAATCTATTGAAATAATAGGTAATATCTTTCTAAGTACCAGTTGAGATCTGTAGGAAAAACCTAGAAGTTTCCTTCCTAATTGTAGACCTTTGTTTAAGGCACTTAAACCAAGACTATATTCAGATCAAGTTGTCCTTTTAATTAACAAAGAGAAATATTTACACCCATATTGTCTGAGGTACCCCTGAGATGACTCTTTCTGTTGATTATAAAAGCAGATGAGGATTACTCCATTATTGAGACATTTCCTCTATCATCTCAAGTTAGCTGTGATTAACTGAGGTGTAAGTGTCTAGTTTCAGGTAATCTACCTGGAATAGCTCCAAATCAACATCCCTTTTACAAAATGCAGATTTTTCAAATTTAATTATATTATGGTGAAAAGTCTGAGACTCTGAAGATGGAGGAGAATTTAGATTTCTCTCCTCAGTCAAAAATGTCAATGTAACTACTCAATTTGATTGCCTCTATTTTAAAACAGTCAAGTTGAGGTGCAAGAATCTCTGAGAGCCCCAAAGAACAATTCTCAGCAGTGAAAGAAACTTTGGGTTTCACATGCACATATTCTGATAATTAGAGATCATTACAACTACTGTGCAATCTTGAAAGGTTCCTTAAAGCCAGAAGATCTCAGAAAACAAAACAAAGACCCAAAACTGTTTGATTCTGTCCTCACATCATTTAAGATTAATCTATCTGATTCTCCATACTAAAAGCAAAATGTCAACTTCAAGTTAGCCATTCAACTTCTGCAATCACTGAAAGAAGGCAATGTGTTTCCAGGATGCTACCCAGTCAAATATTCATCTTCTTGAGGAGTGGATTAATCACCACCACAGCACACAGACCTCTTTCTGCTGTCTGCAGGAGAGACAGTTCATATTAGATGTCTTTTAAATTACTTTAGTTGTGTGAATTTAATTTCAATCATAGAGAGGAATGCTGTAGTCTTCAAATAGATATATCACAGTGCTTCCAGTAATCTATCCTATCCTTCCCTTCAAAGTTTTGGATGGTTAAATATCTAACAAGATACAAATAAAGACAGAATAATGGCATGGTTTTGATGCAGTATTACTGGATGAATGGGCAGTTTGCATCAGAAAAGTGGCACCTTTCATCTCAGAACAAGCATTCTATTTAGTTCTGAATGTAAATGGAAATGCTAACTAGTATGAAGGAGGAAATGGGTACTAACCCCAGCCAGTGAATATGAACCACCAGACATACTGCTTGTCTGAGACAAAGGTCAGCAAAAGCAGTGTTTGCAGGTATATCCCTTCTATAAGAAGCCAGAAGAAATTTGCTAAAATACTGAACTGGAAGAATGCCACAGCAGCCTTACAAGCAACCTGGAAATGAAGAGGAAGGAAAAACAATTAGATCTACTCTTCATTGTGTGTGGTTTCTCTACAAGTATAGACAACACTCAGTGTCACCACACAAGAATGAAGTAATGATGACAGGTTTTCAGTAGGTGTGGGATTCCATCATTTAAACTGGCTTTTTTTTTCCCAGTTTGTTTTTATGAAAGGGAAAAGTGGACAATCTTTTATGGGTTAAATTCTTTACCAGTAGATAGTTCTGCAGTGTCATTAGAGTCAACAGACCTGTACTTTAAATAGCAAAGCTGCATGTAGCTGTTAGCATTTGGTATTTGGGTTTGTGTGGTACTCTTTTAAGATTTCAGTTATGGCAAACTGAAGGGAAACGAAAGTAAAGAGTATCTATTGTCTCTTCAGGTAAAGAATTAAATCTATAAGAGGTGAGAGGCAGGAAGTTTAGTACCGTTGACATTAGGCAGTGGTCCATAGTTTCATCTGCAAACAAAACAACATCTTTGGTGAAAACAGCAACTGCTCTCAGGATAAAGGAGACGAAGAGGTGCATGTGGATGTAATTCCTTGTACAGTGGAATTTTCTGACATGGAAAGAGAAAATAAAAACCATTCTGCAATTCAAACCCAAATTCAGAGTGACTTCAAATACAGAGTGATTTCAAACATCTCCCAAAGTAAGTGAATCATTTGCCACTGAGAGGGAGCTAGGCACAAGGGAGCTGCTTAGTTATTATCTAAGTTAATAAAGGTGGTAGTATAATTGTCCTTGAATTATAACATGTTTAAATGAGTTGCCAGAACCAGTGTATAACCCTGGGACTCTTGGGCTGTGTAATGTCTTTTAATTCCTCTAAATAGCACTCTATTTGTTTGTTTGTTTATTTAAAGATTGTAACAGGATTTTCAGTCCTTTTCTGGCCAGAGAAGAATGGAATTTTAAGTGATAGTCACATATTGAGAGACAGCTTCCAGAAAAGAATTTGCCCTACCCTAGGCTGCATTAGCGTTCTGAGAACTGTCTGAAGGCTCTGGGGTTGTTTAGCCTGGAGCGAAGGAGGCTCAGGGGAGAGCATCTCATACTACAAGTCTCTGAAAGGAGGTTGTAGCAAGGTGGAGTTGGTCTCCTATCCCAGGTAAGCGGCAACAGCACAAGAGGAACCAATCTCAAGCTGCATCAGAGGAGGTTTAGGTAGGACATTAAAAAATATCCTTCACTGAAAGGGTTGTCAGGCACTGGAATAGGCTGCCTAGAGCACTGGTGGAATTACCATCCATGGAAGGATATAAAAGCTGTGTAGATGTGATGCTGAGACACGTGATTTAGTGGTGACCTGGCAGTGTGGGGTTAAAGGTTGGACTTCATGATTTAAAGGTCTTTTCCAACCTAAATAATTCTGTTTTCCTAGATTGCCCTGCCCACAGTTGTACCTTGAGCTAAAGGAATCTCTTTCACAGTTTAGAAATACCAGCCTCTTGTTCCTGGCTCCCTCTATAAGATATGACATTTGAGACTGTCAATCCACTTCAGTTAGGAAGCTGCTTCTGTGCTCCTCACTCCTGTCTGCAGAGTAAGATTACAGCTTCTGTCCAAGTGCATTGGAACCAATTAAACCCAGGGTCCATTTCCTAATATCCAACATCACCAAGCAGGACATGTAAATGTATTTAAATCTCTTTCCATAGTTCCCCATTATGGAACCAATGGTCTTTCATAGAGGGAATGGACAGTTTGGAATCACTGCTGGTTCAGGGGCATGAAACACTCAGTTTCTGCAGAGTATGTCCTGCTATGCCCTGGGAATGTACAGTTATTTTGTATTCCACATAGTTATTTTATGTTAATAGTAGTAAGAGGTCGGAGCATTTTCACTGCATTAAAGTGGAATTAAAGAGACCAAGACAGACTGCCCAGACAGCTTTACAGCTTTAACTGCCTTTTTAAACTTTTTACTGTTTTAACATCTGCAAAGAAATGCTACAACACAGAGAGGGACTCATTGTCATCATCAGTGTTATGTCTGAGAAAGATGTGAAAATAAGAATTTTTTAAACCCCCATAGAACAAAAACACAGAGAGCTTGAGAGGAATTAGAGTAGATTTGTTCTCAAGACCCACTGAAAATGATACCATTGGGTTTTTACCTGAAGGCAGCAAAGACAATTAGAGCTGTAATGAGTGAAGCCACTGATGCTGCATAGCCAGCAGTGTAGACACTCCAAAATGCAGAATAATATGATTTCTATGAGAAAAAGAGAACACAGACCAGTGCTGGTGGTTATGCAGCATGCCTGTTGGTGCGCTTATTTTACTAAGATACATTTTTGCTTTCCTAGTCAGTCCCATCACCTAGGTGCTGCTTTGTGTGCTTCAGGTTTTACTCTCCATCATTAAAACACCTTTCTTTTCTATTGAATCATCCTTAACCTTGTACATGAGACAGGTTTCATAGCCCACAAGCTCATCTGCAATATTGACCCCGCAGAGAATGTTTATTTGGTTACCTCATTACATTTTCTCCCATAGGTACACAAAAATCTCAAGGCACTAAAACTTCCTGCTGAGAGTTTAGTGAATCCATCAGTTTATACCTGAACCACATTCAATAAATATTAGCTTTCATAAATAGTTGTTACTATAGAAGAAATAAAACTTACATTTTGAAGGTGAGGAAAGACATACTGTGCAAAAGTCACATCATATTGTGGGAGTAAGAAAGTTAGAGCCAAGAAAAAAAAAAAACAGACTCATAGACTCATAGAATGGTAAGGTTGGAAGGGACCTCTAGGACCATCTAGTTCCAACCCCCTGACATAGGCGGGGACACCTCCCACTAGTACAGGTTACTCAAGGACTTGTCCAACCTGGCCTTGAACACCTCCAGGGAGGGAGCAGCCACAACCTCCCTGGGCAACCTGTGCCAGTGTCTCACTGCCTTCACTGTAAAGAACTAAAAACCCCACAGTCTTTAATTTGCTGGACAAACAGTTCATTCAGTTTCCATATACTGTGATAGTGTAGATTCCTTCTAGTTTGTTTGTTTGCTTTACATTTAAATATCCTATGTCCTAAGAAAAATGAAGCATGTTTACATTGCTTTATGCATGCAAATTTTATTCCCATTCACTACAAAATTAGCTAATTATTTGAAATCCCAAGAAACTAAATTCTCTTTCTCCTATGAAGATAGGAGTGAAAAAGAAATGCTGCTGGAGCCAAAGTGAGTACCAGTGATGATCATCACATAGGAACAATAGAGGTTCACTTCCTACTCCACTGAACACCTAAGCGTGGAAATACTCAATGGCATCCAGGAGTTCCCTCTTAAAGATGTAGATTGAAAGCAATGCTGTGAAGTTATGGACAGGTTGGTAGGGGTTCCTTGGGAGATAGTTGTATGCTGAGGATTCAACTCATGTCTGCCAGAGAACCAAAGGCTTTGTTAGGCAGGACAAGGGAACTAATCATGAGTTTGCTCATTAACACTAAGAGGACACAACTAGATGGAGAGGAAAGTACTACCTACTACTCTTTTGCTTTATATTAAACCTAATTTGCTAACCAGAGTCTGAATACACTGAAAATTGTTGAGCTCAACATAGGTAATTACTGGAGTGTGACAGGGCTCATATGTGTGGGTGCATCCAACTACCCACTACATGAAGAAAACCTCTAGAGATGCCTATGAACAGGAAATAAAAAACTCACCTGATCCTCAGGCCCTTTACTGGAACTTTCATCAAATCCACAGGCAACAGTGTATGGTGGGAATGGTTCTGACCAATATCCCTCTTCTGTACAATTTCTCAGAAGAAAGCCTTTAATGGTCAAATGTATGAGAATGAATGGGGTGAGGAAGATGTTGATGAGAAAAGATCCAAATAGTTATTCATACATGATTCTTAATGTGGGCACTTACAGGTCTAGTCATAGAATCATAGAATCATAGAATGGTAAGGTTGGAAGGGACCTCAAGGATCAGCTAGTTCCAACCCCCTGCCATAGGCAGGGACACCTCCCACTAGTACAGGCCACTCAAGGCCTCCTCCAACCTGGCCTTGAACACCTCCAGGGAGGGAGCAGCCACAACCTCCCTGGACAACCTGTTCCACTGCCTCACCACCATGCTCAGCAATATCAGCTACACAGTTATGGTATTCTACATGTGTCTCATTTGTAAATGTCAAGATGTAGTGGAACATCTACATCTCATGTAGGAAATTCAATCTGCACATTCAGTCCTTACATAGAGGAAAGCAAATTATGCCCCAAACATAATTTATGTTGTGGGCAAAAAGCCAGGTGAGCCACCTCATCTGGCTTTGAAGAGTGATACATCTTTTTAACTTGATTGTTCTCAACTGGGAGATTGAGCTACATGATCTAAAGGTATGCTGTAATTATTCATCTTTTTAGACCACTGAAGACATTAGACAATTCAGTACAGCGTAACACAAGTGCCAATAGCTATATGATTCAGTAATTTGCTTATTGTCCTGGTTCACAACACTAAATTATATTAGTTAGCACACAGTAATTATTTAAAATCTGGGTAGCTGACTCTGGGTAACTGAATCTGGATAACTGAATCTGGGTAACTGAATCTTATAACTAATTTTTAAATTATTTTTACAGATGAAAGCAAAGAGATAAAAAGGAAAACAAAGAGATGAAAAGAAAAACAAGTCTTGCCATGGATATTGGTGATTTCTTCAAAGAATCTTGGACAGGGAACTTTAGTCACTTCCCCAAAAGCAGCTCTGGGCCAGCATGTTAGACCATCCCAATCCCTGGCACATCCTGAAAAAGAAAGTGCCTCTAAATAAGGAAACACACAGGGAACATCACAGCATTATCTTCTGTACTGAGGCTGATTGTGGCTTTCCCACTAATTCCCACTGGAGCCATAACAGGACATGTAGTTCTGCAAATGAAGGATTGTGTTGTTTTCCTCTTCTCCTTGAGTGCATCGTGGCTCACACAGGCATCTGGTATTCCAGATGGGCCTCCCCCACCTTATCCCAGAGAATGTACCTGAAATACAAGCAGACACCACCTGAAAGTCAAGGGAACTAGGGTTCTTTCTATTGTTAAAACAAAAGTCACCAAAGTAAAAATATTAAACTGTTAACACTTGAGGATTTTATTACTGGTTTCAGAGTCTGACTGAAAAACATTAGACTTGAAAATTCAGATTTAATTTCTTGATTCTGTGCTTTAAGTCTACCAATTTTGGCAGAGTTACAGGAAAAAAAAAGATGGAAGTCCTGAGTTTAGGCAATCAATGTCATTTTTACAATGGGCTCAGACTAGGTGTACCTGTGTCAGGAGAAGGGTTGGACCAGGTTATCTCCAGAGGTCCCTTCCATCCTCCTCCATTCTGTGGTTCTGTGATTTCAATAGGGATTAGATTCATCTCAAGTTAGAAGGACAACTCCCAGCATCATACAAAACAGCCATTACCAGGGGTAGGTCTGAGTGATTGGCATTCAGAAGGTTCCCTGAACCAGAGATTGCCAGGTGATGACACAGAACATGCTGGTAGCTATGAGGCAATGAAAAGGGTCTTCAGAAGTTATAGTTAATCACAGCATCATCACAGATGCATCCCATCAAATCTCAAGCTGTGGTCACAAAGTATCCGTTGACAAGCAGGTGTGGGTGCAGCACAGAAAAGTTATCAACGTGTAAAGGTTGTCTGAACCAAGAGAAAAAAAACACCATGATGTAACTGAAACTGATCTCCAGGTGGTCATGAAGTGGATATAAAGCAGTGCATGAGTTTCATTTGAGAGGTGTTCTTTTCTTTCACTGATCCTTTTCTGTTTCCTCTGTGACTGATGGTAAGGCAAATCTAAACTTGTCAAGAGCTGAAATGTGGAGGCAATATTACTGAGCACAGCTACACTCTGGCTTCCAAAAGGACAGTCCTGCAAATCTCCCACAGTGCCATCCTTTGGAGGATGAAATTCCTGGTATCCCAAATTTTCCAGATGGGAAAATAGAAACCCTGACTCATTATCTCTAACTTTAATTGTCTGAAATATGTTAGCTAATCTTAGCTGTGTTCCCTCTGTAATCAGTAGAAAGAGACAGGGACCTCAAATGCATGATTCATCCCATGTGTTGGTGACTTCTTTCTGAGGACAGGGTGAATCACTCACTGCAAACACCCAGGTCTCTCTGATGTTTATAACCTAGATTAGGCTGCTAATTTTTGGATTAATGAAGTCAAGTAATGTAAATTCCACTTACACACAGCCTGACCCACACATTTAAACTTAAGGACTTAAAGGATCTCCCTTACAGGGAATACAGCACCTCTGAGGAGATGGGTCTAAAACTTTAACCTGTTTGGCAATGTGGGCTTAAAAATGTGAATCGGGTGACCTTATGTAGGAGTGTGTGATGGTTTGGGAGTTACCTACCCCCCCACTTTGTAAAATCCCCCAGACTAGACTCAGCCAACTGGAAGTTAAGGACTGAAGCTCTCTTTACAGCTTAGCACAATGTACAAGCAGAGATATACACACTAGACAGGAATAGTTACAGAATAGTTACAGACATATACATGTTAAAGGTAGTACAGAAACACAACTCCCCTCCCAGAAATCTGGGAGTCCCCAGGAGGGGCTCCCAACTGCCTTTCCACCTTCTTTCCACCCTTCTGCCTTACCCCAAGGTTTGGCTTACGTGTAAGGTGAGTTTGGAGGCTCAGCCAGGGGGGTTAGAAGCAGAGTGGTTAGTTAAGTTAATCAGCAGAAAGGAGAAGACACGCTGGCTCCCAGAGAGAGACCAAGAGACTCTGTGTGTGTGTGTGTGTATTATCTGTGTTTGTGTTCTTGTTCTTATACATCTCAGCAAGCCTATGAGTGAAGTAGACATCACCAGTGTTTTCCTTTCACAGCCTATAATATTATTTTTTCATTAAAATATTTCAATTAGCCTTAAACCAGCACAGAGTGGAACCTGTATGTCTGAAGTCTTAGATCTGTCTTAATTTCCAGTGACATCTACAGTTTAGATCAAAGAAACCACTTTGTCCAGAGGGAGAAAGAGCATTTTACATGCTGAGGATTTCAAGAATCAAGTGGTTGCCCAAGACACCTGACAGTCCATAAAAACAACTAGAGCAGAAATTGCATCAAGTAGTGCCACCATCATAGATATTTAAGTCTTTTTTTTTTTTTTCAATAACCCAGGACTCTCTCTTTTAGCCAGCAGGGAAAAGAAAACATTTTCAGAACTTGATTCTACTGGATTCTTTCACACATCTGCTTCATGATGAGAGGAATTGCACCTTGGGCTCTACTGATGACACTCATTAGGCACAGCTCTGTACCACGACAATAATGTGGAACTACTTCAGATGGAGAAGTTTGCATGCTGAATGGGTTCAGCATGTTTTTCAGCATCTTCTGTGGATGATTCTTAGGAATTTTGAATATAAATTAAACAAAAACAACAACAACAACAAAAATACTTCAGCAATGTGAAGACATTTCAAGCAGTTTTTCCTGCCCTAACTCAACATCTGAACTTATCATCTTAGTTTTGTTCTGTAGTCAGCAAAGAAAAATACTTCTCCAGAAAATGAATCATCTCATTCTAATGTAGGAATCTAAACCAGAAGCAATTAAATATGTTCTAGGGACACCCATCTTCCTTCATTTACTTTAAGGGAATCTAGGAAGACAAAGTGATTTAGACATTGAGCATTTAAAGATAACTAAAATAGATGAGGTGAAGTCCTAGTTCAAACATTAAGAAACCAAATAAAATAGAAATCAATTCTTGACTCAGGAAAACAAATGGTATCTTGACATTATGTCCCTGAAATAATATGCATGAGATATTAATACCAAATGCTGATAACCAGGACAGTTACCTTTAAGATCAGCTGAAACAGATTCATTCTTTTCTAAGCAGAGGGTCTCCTCTTTCACGACCTGCTGGAATATCTTGCATTCTGGATGGATTCCTGCAACCTTGGTGAAATAAAAAGCAAACCAAGAAGTTCTGTGATTATTAGAATGAGAAGAGGTAAATTTCTTTCAAGTTTATATCTCGTGACTGATATTTAGAGGTCTAAGAAGGTGAAAGCTCCAGCTGAAGATATTTCTGCAAATGAGATATGTAAATGGCAGACCAAAGATGTGATCTCATATATTAATCCATTTATCTGGATATGCACACTCATGCGGATTCTCCAGTGTATCATAACAGTCAAGCTCATAGAACAGTAGAACAAGTTTGATTGGAAAAGGTCTTTAAAATAATCAAGTAATGTAACACCTCCAATCTGGACATTTACACCACTTATCATAGAATCATAGAATGGTAAGGTTGGAAGAGACCTCAAGGATCATCTAGTTCCAACCCCCTGCCATAGGTAGGGACACCTCCCACTTCCCACTAGCACTTCTCCCTTAAGCTGATGTTCTTCACTAAACCTCAATGGATTTCACAATGTTTGGATCTCAGATTCTTTGTTAACTGGCCAAAATGGGGATAAATTAATTAGCTATTGGAATAATCATGATGGGTCTTACAAACAGAGTCAATAGAGTCAACAGAAAGCGACTGATCTATATTCAGAAAAACAAATACTGCACCAAAGCCTCCCTTGGGATATTGAGGTCTTCACAGAATCACAGAATTAATCAGATTGGAAAAGACCTTTGAAATCATCAAGTCCAACCTATCACTTAACACTTCTAATTAACTAAACCACAGTACTAGGTGCCTCATCCAGACTCCAACACCTCCAGGGATGGTGACTCCACCACCTCCCTGAGCAGCTCATTCCAATGCCAATCACTCTTACTGAGAAGAACTTCTTCCTAACATCCAGCCTAAACCTCCCCTGGCACAGCTTGAGACTGTGTCCTCTTGTTTTGTCACTGTTTGTCTGGGAGAGGAGACCAACCCCCTGCCTGGCTAGAACATCTTTCAGATAGTTGTAGAGAGCAACAAGATCTCCCCTGAGCCTCCTCTTTTCCAGACTAAACAACCCCAGCTCCCTCATCTGGTCCTCATGGGGCTGTGCTCCAATCCCTCACCAGCCTTGGTGCCCTTCTCTGGACTCCCAGCAGAAGTGTCAAAGGATTGGTCATGGAAAGGCTGGTTGCAATATAAATGCTGCAGGACTGTTAGCATTTTTCTTTGTTTGGGTTTTTGGTTGGTTGGTTGGCGTTTTGGGGTTTTTTTGTTTGTTGGGTATTTTTTCCTTTATCTCCCTTCTCTCCATTTCCCTCTTTTCCTCTCCATCTCCTGTTTCCCCCCATCTTCTTCCTTTTCTTTCTATCTCCTTTTCTTTCCATCTCCTTCCTCACTTCTCCATCTTCCTCTTGTCCTATCCGTCTCCAACCTTTCACCACCACCTCCCCTTTTCCACCACCTCTGTCCCTTTCCCACCCCACACTGCATTTTCCCCTTTTAACCCCTAGATCACCTGGGTTCCTTTGGAGTCTCCTTCCACCCCAAGAGTGACCACACTTTGCCCTCTCTGCCCATGCCCCTTTTTAATGGACCCCAGGAAAGGCAGAAGCCCCAGGCTGTGCCCAACTGGGCAGAGGGTTCTTCCTCCTTTCACCACTGGTGAGTCCCCAGGGTGCACACCAGGTGAATGGGAGTGGGATCTAAAGGCCAGGGGGCCTGGTGGCTACCCAGTTATGCAGGGTAGAGAGTTGATGATGATCACTCAAGCATCAGCCATGGGTGCTGGCTGCATATCCTTACTTATGCTAAGCTCCTCTATGTGCTGTTTTGGCTAGGCTGAGTGTCTTGCCCAGCCTCTGAGGTGGGTGCAAAAAATAGTGGTAGAGAAGGAGCTGTTTAGGCAGGGTGAGGGGTGGTGGTTGTGGAGCAAGGGCTGCTTGAGGAAGATGAAGTGGGGGTTGGAGAAAGGACTGCTTGGGGATCACAGAATCACAGAATGTCAGGGGCTGAAAGGGACCTCAAAAACTCATCCAGTCCAGCCCCCCTGCCAGAGCAGGATCACCTAGACCAGATCACACAGGAATGCATCCAGGCAGTCTTGAATATCTCCAGAGAGGAAGACTGGGCAACTCCTCTGGGCAGCCTGTTCCAGTGTTCTGTGACCCTCACAGGGGAAAAAATCCTCCTCATGTTTAAATGAAACTTCCTATGGCTCAGCTTCCATCCATTGCCCCTTGTCCTGTCATCAGGCATCACCCAGTAGAGCCTGGCTCCAGCCTCCTGGCACTCACTCTGCACATATTTATAAACATGAATGAGGTCACCTTTCAGTCTCCTCTCCAAGCTAAAGAGCCCCAGCTCCCTCAGGCTCTCCGTGTAGGAGAAATGTTCCACTCCTTTCATCTTCTCTGTGGCTCTGCACTGTACTCTCTCAAACAGTTCTATGTCCCTCTTGAACTGGAGGGCCCAGAACTGGACACAGTACTCTAGATGTGGCCTCACTAGGGCAGAGTAGAGGAGCAGGAGAACCTCTCTGGACCTACAAACCACAGCCCTTCTAATACACCCCAGAATGGCATCGGATTGGTGGTTCATGGTCAACCTCTCATCAACTTGGATCCCCAGATTCTTTTTCCTTTTGCTGCCTTCCAAAGGTCAGTCCCCAACCTATACTGATCTCTGGGGTTGTTCTTTCCCAGGTGCAAGACTCTACACTTGGCCTTGCTGAATTTCATTGAGTTTCTCCCTGCCCACCCCTCCAGCCTGTCCAAGTCTGGCTGAATGGCAGCACAGCCTTCTGGTGTGGCAGCCACTCCACCCAGTTTGGTGTCAGCAGCAAACTTGCTGACAGTGCACTCTGTGCCCTCATCCAGGCTGTTGATGAATATTTGAACAGAACTGTACTGACCCCTGTGGGACTCCACTAGTCAGAGACCTCCAACATTGACCACAACTCTCTGGCTTCTTTCCTTCAACCGGTTCCTAATCCACCTCACTCCCTGATCATTCAGAGCACACTGCCCTGGTTTAGCCAGAAGGATGCTGTAGGAGACAGTGTCAAATGCTTTACCGAAATCAAGACATAGTCATACATGGAACAGAGCAGAGGGTTTGTTCTTTTCCAAGCAATCCTATTCAAGGCAAAACCAGGGGCTCAGCAGGTAGTGGTTTTAATTGAAGTGATGTATTGAAGGCTTCCTGAGACATGTCTGAGGAAGACTAAACCATTCTGAACCTCTAATGATTTTGAAAACACAGGACAGATGAAAACATCACTGCTGTATTGCCTTTTCAGTCTCAGGAAACTGATTTACTGTCCAGAATGTTTTCAGCAAGCAGTGCATCCAGGACTTCTTTAAGCCTCTACAGAAACCTCACTGGAAATGATGTAGAGTATTACACCTTAGTAATAATATCTGCCATGGGGTAAAAAAAAAAAAAAAAAGAAAGAAAAAGAAACAGAACCCAACTTTATTTTTAAATATCTTTAAAGATTCTGCTTATATTTGGGATTTAAAGTAGCATAGACTGACTGCTTTTAATTATGAGGCCCTAGAGATGGCTCATCCATCCTAACATTAGAACAGAAAACAGGTTAAGAACACTATTTAAGAAGAAAATTAAGACATGACTTTCTTCATACCTTATATTCCTCCAGTAGGTAACTCTAAATGCATTTTTATAAATCAGCATGAATGACTCCTAAAATAGTCATTCTTGCTGTTCAGCTGCAGCAACACAATTCTGAAATGTAATTTTTCAGGTATTAATATGTTCCCTGCTCATTGCTTTATCTTTTAGCATATTTTATTTTACTTTTTGACCTACATAACAAATAGATTATATCAATAGCAGTAACTTCATAAACCTCTCACTGTTTCAGTTTACAAAGAGGGATTTATCTGGACCAAAAAAAAAGTAAATTTCCTTCTTTCTGGCATTTCTGGTCTCTGTTGCTGCTGAGATGCTTTGTATTTGGAATATTCTTATCATGTTTGATATTTGAAAGTCATAGAATCATAGAATGGTAAGGTTAGAAGAGACCTTAAAGATCATCTAGTTCCAACCATCGCGGCAACTTGATATTATGTTATGCAATTTATTGTCAATAGTGAGTCTTCTCATTAAAGGCTTGAAAGCAATGACCAGTCAGAACTCAAAATGAAATCAAAAGAAAGAAAGAAACAACAAAACAAAAAAATCCTCCCCTAAAAAAACCTCCAACAAACAAACAAAAACCCCAAAACCAACAACAACAACAACAAAAAAAAAAAAACAGACAAAAAAAGAAAACACTTGCAAGAGATGGGTTAACTTAACTCCCTGCTCATGCCAGAGGTGTTGGGAATGGTGGGAGCACACACACATAATGAGTTATGCAAAGTTTCAGAGGAGGAAGGGTTATCTTTCTCCAAAAGTCAATGTAGCAGCACATTCAGCTGATGCAAGTGGAATATAAATGAGGAACTGAGCAGGGGAGCTGTCCCAAATGCTAAATGTGTGTGCCAGACTGCCTGCTGCTTGAAGTAAGCTGCAACTTTTTTTTTTTTTTTTTTTTATTCTTTCCTGTGGTACACCTCCACCTGCTGAATCAGCCTCTCAGTCACTATAATTCAGCACTGAGGTCAGTGACATTCATTTGCAGTGGCCAGGGAAGCCCACATCCTACCAGATAATGTGGTTTGACACACAGCAGAGGAATTGCCGTAAGAGATCAGAACCCAAGCCCATGTAGTCCAGACTGCTGCTTCTGAAAGCACTGATGAATCACCAAAAAACATGATTCTTATGGTTTATTCTCAAAATCTTGACTAACTGCTGGTGATACCAATGATGAGACTGTAGTCAATCTCACTACCACCAACAGGTAGGCAATTAACCAGCAGGCTTACATTTCATTTGATACTGACTTGCTGGGTGTGGGGTAGGGGTGGTTATAGCCGCCACTGCCCAGAGTTTTTTGTTATATCCCAGTGCATACATTAACTGTTTTTGGTACTTCAGTGTCCAAATAACAACATCAAGTGCAGTTACAGATGTAACCTACAGACTATCCCATAAGAAACAAAAGCAAAGGTAGTGTTGTTAACCTGCATCCATGTAGCTCTGAAGAGAAGACTTTGAGGAGACCTTATAGTAGCCTTCCACGATCTGAAGGGGGCCTACAGGAAGGCTGGGAAGGGATTATTGACAAGGTCTTGTATTGACAGGACAAGGGGCAATGGGTTTGAACTGGCAGAGGGGAGATTTAGACTGGATGTTAGGAGGAAGTTGTTTGCAGTGAGAGTGGTGAGACACTGGCACAGGTTGCCCAGGGAGGTTGTGGTTGCTCCCTCCCTGGAGGTGTTCAAGGCCAGGTTGGATGATGCCTCGAGTGAGCTGTACTAGTGGGAGGTGTCCCTGCCTGTGCCAGGGGGTTGGAACTAGATGATCTTTGAGGTCCCTTCCAACCTTACCATTCTATGATTCTATGACTATATGATTTAGAAAAAAAAAAAAATCAGGGGAAAAAAATAAAAGACACATATAAAAGAAATGGAATACTGTGATGATGCTTCAATTTGTTGGTTTTCCTCAGGCTTAAAGAAAAATAAGAACATTAAACTATTTTAGAGTTAATCAAAAGCCTCCTGGGCAGAATATCACTCTTGTTTTGTTGGTTATGGTTTACTCATTTTTTGTTATAAATCTCACAATACCTTGAGGGGAAAAAGAAACCACGTGTCATTGGTCTCATCTGCCTAAGGAGGTGAGGCAATGGGCTTTTGAAAAAACAGGGGATCTGCATTTGTTGCAGGGACAGAGGACTGCAGTTTGTGAAGCATCTGTTGTAATAAATCAGCTTTTGTAGGAAAAGAGTAGCTCCTGTTCACCCTAGAAAAGGATAATTTATAAACCAAAACAGAGCAGTGATTTCTGAGGTAAGAATGTCCAATGTGCCAGAGTCTGCCATAAGAAGTATAGCAGACTGATTTAAAATGTTACTTTTCAAATCAACATTTCCTAGTAGCCAGGCCATAACCTGGTGTGAAGGTTTGGGAGTCACCCCCTCCCCCCACACTTGTAAAATGACCCAGACTAGCACTCAGTCGGCTGGAAGTTAAATGATGAAGCTATATTTACAGCTTTGCACAATGTACAGCAGATATTTACACTATATACACAATATTTACAGAAATATACAAGTAAAAGGTAATACAGCAACACAACTCCCCTCCCAGAAATCAGAGACTCCAGGAGGGGCTCCCAACCACCCTTCCACCTTCTCCCCACCCCTGTACCTTACCCCAAGGTTTGCCTTACGTGCAAGGTAAATTAGGAGGATCGGCCAAGGGGGTTAGAAGAAAAAGTGGTTAGTGAGGATTAATCAGCAGAGGAGCCAGAGCCCAGAAGCTGCTAGATCCCACCCGCAGCTCCTGCTCAAGCAAGCGACAGAGAGAGACTGACTTATCAATTGTTTTGGTTAGTGTTCCCAAACAA
>VWZE01000673.1:285706-305279 GCA_013396675.1 Eubucco bourcierii
AGCTCACTCAAGGCCTCGTCCAGCCTGGCCTTGAACACCTCCAGGGAGGGAGCAGCCGCAACCTCCCCGGGCAACCTGTTCCAGTGCCTCACCATCCTCACTGTAAAGAACTTCCTCCTAACATCCAGTCTAAATCTCCCCTCTGCCAGTTTAAACCCATTGCCCCTTTCCTGTCATTGCAAGACCTTGTCAATAGTCCCTCCCTAGCCTTCCTGTAGGCCCCTTTCAGATACTGGAAGGCTATTCTAAGGTCTCCTCGAAGCCTTCTCTTCTCCAGGCTGCAGAGCCCCAACTCTGTGCTCACCCCAAGACTTACACAAAAAAGGAAGAGGTTACATTCAGTGCTGTAGACAGCACTGAAGAAGCTCCTTCTGCTGGCTTGAACATTACTGACCAGTCAGAAGTCACAAAGGCATTTCGACTCTAAGTCCTAACCACTCAGACAAAGCAATCCTATAATGAACATTTAAAAGTGTCAGTAAACCTGAGAGTTTAGAGAGCCAGATTTTAGGCTTGTGCTTGCTTTTAAACTTGCTGTTTTTAACACCTATTTATGTTATTGCATTTAAACCTCACGTGGTTTAGCCACAGTTACTAAGTGTAACATTGCTTTGTGTTTCCTCTGTTATACAACAGATAATTTATTTCATACGAATATAGATTATTTTTTTGTTGGAAGAGACCTTTAAGATCATGTCCAGCCATTAACCCAACACTGCCTGAATCTAAACAGGAAAAACAAGCTAATGACAGTTTGGGCTTTGCTATTCTTACACTAGACCATAGCACTTAGCAAGCACTGGGAAGAGAATTTTTCTAGCAACATCTTCCTGCCATAGAGAGTGCAACCTAGTTCAAAGCACTGTTTCCTGAGACCCCATCCAAAGATGGTGCCCCTAGGCTGTGGTGGTGGTGGAAAAACTGTGATTTAGAACTCACATAAAAGACAGAACTTCACTCATTAAGAAGTCCATTAGCACACTTGGGGAAATGCAAGGACATTTTCTATGCTCTCTGAAAACAAGGGAAGTGTTTCAAAGATGGGCATCAAATACATTAGTCACTTCTGAAAAAAAAGCAATTCTGTGGGATCAAAGAACCAGAATGAAATTGGTAACAATCAGTCTTTTTGAAAATTAATTTAAAAAAAATCAAAGAAGTGACCGAATTCATTGTCAGGATGAGAAGGTTTCAAAACTTGCAGGGTCTTTCCAGTGATCTGGTTCAGTGTCCAGTGTTGTATAATGCTAAAAACCACATTAATAGGTTTTGCATTGAGTGTATCAATCATTTACTGAGAATATTCACCACTGTCCTTTTTGCTTCTGTCTCTGCAGCTTGCATTCATGCCTCAGATCTCATCTCAGATCTGCTCTGAAGTCATTTCTGCAATCCCTGCTCTCACTGTCTGTGCTTCCTCTGCTCAGTTCATGTGACACAACTCTGATGCCTGAATATTTTACCTCTCTTCAGACAAAATTAGAGTTTTCTGCCATTCATGTCACACATACTGACTCCCAGTTTGGAAGTTTAAAACTCACCTGATATTTCAGGGTAGATAAAGGCACAGCAAAGGTTTTCTAAACTGCATCCTTTGCCTATGTTTAGCCATGGAACAAAGGATACAGTCAGTCCTGAAAGTTTGCCATCGATGCCATAGGCATTGTGCAGAGAGTCAGGATGTGCTCTGAAATGTATGCCTATGTTTCAGCTGTTTTTCTGATGATCAGGAAGGGCTTATAGGGTGGGAGAAGACTCATGAAAAATGTAAAGAAATCCTCAGCCTTTTTCATAAACTTCTCAGACTGTTGTATATATCTCTCAAAAATCTTCCACAAGGTCTGCTTCTTTCCATCTGCTTAACAACTTTCTCACAAAGCCAAGTGCTAATTAGGAAGCCTTCAGTCTGAGCAGCAAAACTCACCAAAATCGTGGTCAATTTTCACACGGGCTTTGAGCAGAACTGGAACTGACCTCAAGCTTCAGAAGCTCTTCTCCATTCAGTGCAGCTACCTTCACAATCACTGCAGTAAAGTCTGTCCTCTCCACTGTGCACTAGAAGTAATTCTGTGATATTTATAATGTAATTTATGTAGTAACATGTCCTGCCAGAAAACCACACAAAGCAATAAAAAATAACCAAAGATTTCTCATGCAGCAAAAGTCTTCCACTCAAATGTGCTTCTAAGAATAGATGAAGGTCCAAGTTACTTCTAACTTATCAAAGCCATGTAGACCACTCTTGAGACTGGTTGTAAAGCTTGAGGTCACCACATCAGTGACATGACTCTGATCATCAGCAGTTTATTTACCATGAAAAATCCTACTCTCTATTCACAAGCTCTGACACAGTCACAGAATCACAGAATTAACCAGATTGGAAAAGACCTTTGAAATCATCAAGTCCAACCTATCACCTAACACTTCTAATTAACTAAACCACAGCACTAAGTCCTTCATCCAGACTCCAACATCTCCAGGGATGGTGACTCCACCACCTCCCTGAGCAGCTCATTCCAATGCCAATTACTCTTGCTGTGAATAGCTTCTTCCTAACATCCAACCTAAACCTGCCCTGGAGCATCTTGAGACTGTGTCCTCTTGTTCTGTCACTGGGTGCCTAGGAGAAGAGCTCAACCCCACCTGGTTACAACCTCCCTTCAGGTAGTTGTAAAGAGCAATGAGGTCTGCCCTGAGCCTCTTCTTCTCCAGAAGGAACACCCCCAGCTCCCTCAGCTGCTCCTCATAGGGCTGCGCCCCCCAGCCCCCTCACCAGCCTTGGTGCCCTTCTCTGGACACACTCAAGCACTTCAACATCTTTCTTAAATTGAGAGTCTTGATCCCATAAGCTTTCAAGCCCAAAGGTAAAGACTTATTTCCAATCTTTCTCTTTATCCAGTTAAATAGATTATTTCAGAAGTATTTTGACTGAAAATGACTACCTAGAGGCCATTTTCAGTGCTTGTTTTCTCTTTTTAACTCAATTACCTATGGAAAAAGAGAAGCTGAGACACTGATTGCCTTACAGTCATTTAGAGGAATATCTCTGTCAAGATTGTTTTTAAAACGTTGGGATAATGCTTGAATGCTCCTCTGTGTGTTGGATTGTATTTATCTGACTGTATTTAACTGCGTAGTGTTATACAGAGCAGTACATACATATCCATGTGTATCCCTGTATGCTCATAGGCATTCTATATACAACCATAGTGCTTTTTGTTCTTGTTTATAAACTCTGTGTAATTAATACTATGTTGATAAAGATGAAAATTAATTGATTAGCTCTATGCTAAATTTGGTAGACCACTTAGTTATCACTAACACTTAGAAAATAACAGAAGGCAAGTAGCTGAGTCTCCTCATTTTCTACAACTGCAAGTTTTCCTCCATATTAAAGAGAAAATTCTCCCTTTTTGAGTCTGTAGAGTGTTTGTCTAAAGGTGGGGTTCGTGTCAGCTAATCCCTAACACCTAAGTGTCAGATCAGCAAGTACACTCCAGTCACAGCCATTGTTCTTGGAGTGTTTCCATCTCTTCCCAGTAGCACTGAAAGAAGGCTAAATGAGTTGCTTTAAACTAGATTCCTAATTTTAGATACATCTTTTTTGATGATTAATCTAAACTCCCCCATCAAGCTGTCCTTAATGATCAGTAAAGGCAGACAAGAAGTTCCAGGGAAGGATTCCTCCTACCTCTCTCAGAGACCTATTTGAAGGCAGTGACTCACTGTACAGGAGGCTGTCTCCCTCCATTAACTCCCTACAGGCTAATGAAATGCCAAAACAGACTGATTCTTCCACACCTTCAGTTCCCTATAGAATGGATTTTCAGGTCTACAGGGACCAGATTCATAGAAGAAACATGTAGTTCCCTCCAACACAAATTAGCACAGAGTGGCTATATGAGAAATGTAGGCACACAGCTCTGCTTTACTGGGAGCTCAACATCTTGCCATGAATTCGGATCTGTATACCTATTACCACAAGAAAAGCTGTGCTAAAGTGAATGCACAGCTCAGTGAAAGCCGTTGATGTTTCCATTCTCACCTCCATTCACCTGATCAGACTGAACCCCTTCCCCTGAAATGTGAAAAGCTGCTACTTGTTGAAAAAGCAGCTTGGCTGAGCAGGAAGGGCAGTGAATGCAAAATCTTTTCCGTTCCACACCCTCCGTTTCCTGAGACTTTGAACTCTTTAAGACAGGAAAAGTCATTTTTATGCACTTCAGCACCCACTTCTCTCTGTTCCTTGTCATTTACAAGCAAATGGTAATTTTTAATGTCAAGGACTCTAGTTTGCAACACACACAGTATCTCCTGTAACACACAGCTCCCCACGGAGCTGATGGAAGGTAGAATTACCCAGTTTCACAGAGGAAGTTTTCAGGTTTATTATTCTGGTTTAATCACATATCTGAGTAATGAGTTATTTGCAGAATCCACACTAGAATTACATCTCTGCAATATGAAAGGACTGCTAACTTCTATAGGTCTCCAAATTTCTCTGTCAGTTTAATTTGAGATGCAAATCTTCCCATGAGACCTGGTTTGAGACATAAAAATCAGTGATACTTAGAGCGTTGACTCTTGCTAGGCATGCAGTTGAAGTTCATCTATGAGTAATACTTGGAAGCTAAAAGTTACCTAGAGCAAACAGTCTGCAGAATTTATTATGGACAGAATCTGCTGCAACTTGCGAAACCATTAAAATGATGGATGGTAGCCCACAGATGTGCGTGATCCAACCCTTCAGGTTAGCTCCGCTCTGCTGACAGCTACAAGAAAAAGTTCTTCCCCTACTACATGTGAAAAGGCTACTCCAGACTCCAAAGTCACTCTCCCTGTAGTAGTGTAACTATTTAGGCTGACTAGTTTTTCCTGAAAGAAGGGTATGATACATGATAATATGTGACAAAGGTTATATATATATATATATATATCAAGGACCTATGTTCTGTCGCTTGTATGCAAAGCTGTGAAAATACAGAAGAAAAAAGTTCTGGAGGATGTGAGGTACAGGTGTGAGAAATTACAGCTCATCTTTCACCTTTTAAAAAGGAAGGATCAAGACCAATGAGTAACCACCTAAGCTCTCAATTAACAGGAGATAAAAACAAACCCTGGAGGAACATTCACCTCATCTGTCTTTCACAGGACAAGACGAATTGCCTCCCAGGTGACTGTTTTCTCTTGACTACAGCAGGAGCCCAAATCCCAGCCTACACTAACCATTTAGCTGTGGAATGACTAAATTTAGAATGAGTGAACCCCCAGGAATTACAGCCACAGGAAGCTTTCCAAACACTTCTCTGAGGCTGCAGATTGAGGTTGTGTGACTGTACTCGCACTTACACCAGCTTTTGCTAACCAGCCTAGACAATGCCAGCAGTAGACCGTGGGACTTAGGAAGGGATGTATCTACTTGAAATGCATCCCTGTGCTCATACACCTTCCTTCATGTTTAATGTTGCATCTTCAACTGCTGCCTCCAGTGTATGGCAGATGTAAGAGAGTTCATGATCTTGCTTTGTGATATTATAAGCACATGCCTTCAACAGTGAAAAAAAAAAAACCGTGTCCTCTCAAAGAGGTGAACATCCCAGATCCATCAGGGGGAAATGTCCCCTTTTAGTTAGCTTTCTTCTTCAAAGTTACCTTTCTTAGGACAACTGGGACAGAAGAGTGTCTCCTTCTGTCCCTCTGGAGCCGTCCTACAGCTATTCTGATTTAGGGTTGTTTTTTTGTCCTTTGGAAATTGCAATTCCAGTAAATAGAAAAGACATTTATTGATAGCATCTTAGGGCTGAAATTTTTTAAAGAAAATACCTGGCTCCAACCTCTAACTCAGGAATATTTTTTCTTTCCTCCCCTCCTACATCCGCATCTCCCCTTTTTAAAAAACATTCCTTATTTTAATTTCTTTCTTTCCCTGTTACAAGAAAATTTACCCTGCTGCAAGAAAATTTACCCTGCTGCAAGAAAATTTACCCTGCTGCAGACATCTCCTCCCACCCCCCCACTCTGGTCGCTGCTGGGCAGCTGCAGAGCCATGCAGCTGTGGGCAGCGTTGTAAGTAGGCAGATGTGCAGTGCCCCTCTCGCTGTCCCTCCGGACCCCAGCGTGACCGTTGCCGGGCACTCACCAGCGGCAGCAGCAGCCAGCACAAACTTCGCATCCTCCGCAGCATCTGCCGAGTGCTCCCCGATCCTTCTGTCTGTTGGGAAACTGCCAAAAGCCGAGACTCAGCCCACCCCAGCCCAACCTGCTCAAGACCCGCCCCGGAGAGCTTTTGGACCTCCCTTCCCGGACCCCCGGGGTTGTCCCGGGAGAGCCTGACATCTGCGTGCCCCGCTGGACCAGAAGCAACGAAATGCTCCAGCATCCCTCCTGGGATTTTGGACTGGCGTCTTCTGGTCGCTCACCTGTAGAACTGCAGGTAGCTGGAGCACCGACTGGTCTTTTAGGGTATATATGGGGGCAGATGTTCTCTGCGCAGGAAAAGATGCTGGTTTTACCCTTCCTGCACCACGCTTGTGGCCAGCGGCAACACAGTTTCAAAGGTCCTGGGTTTTCAGTGGGTCTGACAGTGTGGTATTCCCTGGAGACTTCCAGAGGTGAAATTTCTGGGTTTTGGCATACCCTTCCTCTCAGATAAAGTTTGAACAGTGACAGAGGATTTCCTCCACAATTTGCATAACGCCTTTCTGGCTCTCTTGTTACAAAAATACTTCCAATGTAGCACTATTTCTTGGTGTCACAGATAAAAGATAAAGCCCTTCTTGCCTACAGCTTGGATTTTGTGGGTTAAAAAATAAAAATAATTTTAAAAAAAAAAGAAAGAAAAAAAAGGATTAAAAAATTAACTTTATTTATCTATTTATTTATTTTACTGTCAGGGGTCATAGGGCTCAGGTGCCAGTCCTGGGTTTTTCCATAGTAAATACTGCACCAAGTTCTTTTCAGGGCCTGGTAGAGCAGGAATTGTAGACACGGCAAACCTCAGTTTTCTTGATAAGATTTCAGTGCTGTTTCATATCCTGGTTTTCAGTCATGATTTCCCAATGGTAACAAACACAAAAGCTCTTTAGAGTCAGAGGAGACTCAGGACTCACCTAAGTTACTCCAAAATAAGCATCTAATACCATCAGAGGAAATAAATATTTCTGCAGCTGTGTTCCCAGGTCTACAACTTTCCTGTAAGTCCTATATCATGTTTACCAGCTCCACCTAGATATTTCAGGTACACAAGGGCACCTTACTTACGTTTTGGAATCTGAGTCATGTCAGTGGCATCTATTAATTTCTCTCTTTGCATCCTGATAGTCCTGAACAAATCAGTCTGTTGTAATAAGAATCGAGGCACTGCATACACGTGTCAACAGCTGCATGAAAATGCTGAAATGTGGGTGGTTTGTATCAGGATTTATCTCACCTTACTCTTGCAGATCAAAGGAACTTTGGTCTAAAAATCAAATAGTATCCCCGGTCTCATCCTAGAGAGACAGTGCAGAACAAAGAAGAGGACAAAGGCATAGATTTGTGGGATAACATTTGTAAACTAATTCTCATTTACCTCCTTTATTCTATTTGTTTCTCTTTCATTAGTGCCTAATGACATCTGATCACTTACTTGCACAGATAAGCCTATAATGCTACTACAAAAAATCAAGTTTCTTATAAAATAGGTTAAAACTTGGAATAAATAAATTTACATCTGATTTTGAGTGTTTTTCCTCATCTGTAATGAATGAGCTATAAGCTGTAGACAACTCTCACTAGTCAATAAGGATCCCACTACAAGGCAGACACCACATGGTGTCAGACAGCTTCTGATTCTAATGCAATGGAAAAAGCAAAACAATACCCCTAGGATGGGCACAGGTTATAAATCCTGCTGAACAGTATTCAACTTGAGCATATAAGATTATAGAATTACAGAAAAATTTAGGTCAGAAGGGACCTATGGAGATCTGGCCTCAACAATTTCTTCCCTCCAACACAGGTCAAATTTCAAAGTCAGGTCATGTTGCTCAGAGATTTGGTTGCTGTGATCCAAAAAAGCTCTGTTCTCAGGAGTCACAGTGTAAACACAAAGATGCAATTATATTAATATCAGCATGACACTCCAGTCCACAATATTCCAAATGAATTCCATTTTTTAAAGGCCTCTCAAGTCACTTCAATTGAGTCCTTCAGGTCATCATAACAATGCTTTTTGTGTGGTCTCTTGAGGTGTGCTCACAAGCGGTCCCCAGGAGAAGGCTTTGCTGCTTTGAGCAGATGGAGTCTCTCAGCACTTCCTTCCTTATATCTATGGGTCTTAATCTGCTTTTCCTACCTGATTTTCAGCTGATCTAAAAACCAGGCCACATTCCAATCTTTGAGTGTTAAATTAATTAGCTGTGAACTCCTCTTGTTAGAGTTTTTGTCCATACTAATAAAGCAAAAAAAGGAATCTACTCTTTAGGTTTTGTAGCATCTTACTGCAGTTAGTGTTAGAAACTTCACCTGCATTGCAGTCTCTGACTTCCTTAGTCTACTTATATCCCTTCATTACTTTAAACAGACAATTTTGTAGGCTAAACCCTTATTTAGGCTAAAACCTAACTTCTGTTTATCATATTAGCTTACTTCAGTCATTCTATTCATTGATATTTCCCTGTATGTACCTAAAGAAGATGCAATAATGAAATAATACAGTAAGGTAACTACACTTCTCAAATATCTGGTATGCTCTGAGGTATTTTGCTAAATTTTATTACAAAATAGTTCTTAACTATCAACTTAAGCTCTTTCCCCTTTTTTTCTTTAAACTTTATTTTTCTTTTTTTTTTTTTTCCTGGTCTCTCTGGTTTTTTCTTTCGTTCAACAATTATAGGAGAACTAATCTAAGATAATGACCAGTTTTGCTTTCTTCTTTCCCTTGAACACCACTCTGTGCTCAGAATCCAACCCAGATGTGCATAAAAACATTTTCTTATTAGCATCAAGCAGTCTAGCCATCATGATGGTATGAAACTTAATCAATGAAACAATAGACCTGAGACTCTTCCTAATCCCCATCATGGATATTCTGAACCAATTGATGTCATTTAATGGAAATGACTTGACATTTGCTGAGCTGCTTAGTGCTTTTGTAGAAGCTAAAGAATATTTCTTATATCATGTTACCCAAATAAAGGTTTTCTGTAACGCAAAGTCTTCCTGTAATGCAACTGCAATTCCTCTCTGTGTGTGTACCAGCACCTCCTTACACAGTGAAAGTACAATGCACCAGCACCACTTTGCGTTTTGAGCCATCAGGAAGAGAATAAAGATGACTCTACTGACATTTCTAAACAATCTTTTCATAAATCTGAAGGAAGGTGCAAAAGAAAAAGCCCTAAGAGTATGGTGAAAAAGCCGTAAGAGTATGGTAAAAAAGCTGCAAGTCCTGAAAGCTCATAAACCAACTGTTAGATAGGACACGGCAACTACAATTAAAAGCAAAAGTCCACTCTACTTAAAAATTGGAGGGTATATGAAGAAAATAGAAGCTGAGGGTAACTTCTGTGTGATGTTTGAGAGAATGGGATAAAAGTAGGAAAATAAAGCAACTAAAGATACAGATTGGTTTTGTGATACTAAAGAATGCATGAAATATCAGAAACTAAGTACTTAGTGCTTCATATGGATAGTTTGACTGATTAATTTCCTTTATACATACCATCTGTGATATCTACTTACTGGTTTTCTTGGCTAAAATGAATTCCTGCTGTTTTCTAAGCCTTTGACTCTGTATGCACCTGGCCTGACTCCAATTACCAGAGAAATCCAAAGATCATGGGATCATGGGCACTTGGCTTATGCGGATTATATCCCACATGCAAATACTCCTCAGTGGAGTACTGTGTGCAGTTCTGGAGCCCCAGCACAGGAAGGACATGGAAGTGTTGGATCTGGTCCAGAGGAAGCTATGAAGATGCTCAGAGGGCTGCAGAAGCTCTTCTATGAGGACAGGTTGAGAGAGTTGGGGCTCTGCAGCCTGGAGAAGAGAAGGCTTCCAGGAGACCTTAGAGTAGCCTTCCAGTATCTGAAGAGGACCTACAGGAAGGCTGGGGAGGGACTATTTACAAGGTCTTGTAATGACAGGACAAGGGGCAGTGGGTTTAAACTGGCAGAGGGGAGATTTAGACTGGATGTTAGGGGGAAGTTCTTTACAGTGAGGGTGGTGAGAAACTGGCACAGGTTGCCCAGGGAGGTTGTGGCTGCTCCCTCCCTGAAGATGTTCAAGGCCAGGTTGGACGATTCCTTGAGTGACCTGTACTAGTGGGAGGTGTCCCTGCCTATGGCAGGGGGTTGGAACTAGATGATCCTTGAGGTCCCTTCCAACCTTACAATTCTATGATTCTATGATAAAGCCAGGTTGGATGAGGCCTTGAGTGACCTGTACCAGTGGGAGGTGTCCCTGCCTATGGATGATCTTCGAGGTCCCTTCCAACCTTACCACTCTATGAGTCTATGATTCTATGCAAACTTATCTCACATCTGTAAACTTAATTCCATCCAAGTATCTAAGGTGTTTTCTGAATCCATAAAAGACCTTTTAGCTGCACAAACATACTATTTGAAGTCTTTAAAAAATAAACTCCTTTAATCTCTTCAGCATTTCTACTTAAAACAGCAACAAAAAAATGTTAATCTGTCAGTGGTTCCTTCTCTCTTTCCATTGTAGTTTATTTGCTGAATAAGAAAGTCAGTTTTCCAGACCTTTTACTTTTTCTGAGTGACAGGCAATGTAATCTTCATTTCTATTAATAGTCTCCAAAGAGTCAACAAACCAGCTGTTCCTATCCTCAGAAATAGTTCTTTGCATTATACTATTCATTTGTTTTCTTGCTTTCCTCTGGCCATTTCCACCCAAATTCATGTCTCTGTGTTTCTCACAGTAAGTAGAATGCTGATTCTTATCCACTGAAGGGAAATTTTAAGATTAAGCTTGCTTACCTCATAAGGTCCAAGAGAAGATCCATGTTTCTCCTAGACATAGATTGAGTCTACAAAATAAAAGGTAGGTAAGTGTGAACAACCTACTTCAACTCAGAAGCTGAGTTACTGGTCTCTGCCTCTTTTATATTTAACAGAGAGAAGGGAATCTTTTAGCCAGATTCTCTGTGATTCTGCCAGTGTGTCCACTGATTGAAGAAGGGAATCTTTCAGCCAGATTCTCTGTGATTCTGCCAGTGTGTCCACTGATTGAAGAAGAGAATCTTTCAGCCAGATTCTCTGTGATTCTGCCAGTGTGTCCACTGATTGAAGAGGGGGATCAGGCAGATAGCTCATCTCACACACCCCCAGCAGTAGTACTTGTCTCATCTAATCTCAGACATTAAGAGTGTAAAAGTGAACTGATTATTGCAAGTTATTTTCACAGACACCATTGAACACAATTTGCCAGATATAATTTACATGTCTACAGAGGAGAAGATAATCGGTTCCTCAGGGCTGACTGCTCTCCACCATCTCTAAAAGGAGGATAGGATGATCATTCAGGTGTAGATATTTGCTCTAGGGGTAAAATTCCACACACTAGTACAGATACCTAACGTAGGCATCCGTCTGGATGTACAAGCTGGAGAAGTGAGATCCTGCTGTGGTTAATAGCAAGACTAAACTCATTAGCCAGGCTTCTTTTACAGTTATGGAAATTACATAGAAAGTTCCTGTTAGAAACTCATTTGTACTCTGTTGTGGTTCCAGGTACCTGAATTGCACACAGAACAAGACTGCAGTATGCAAACACACCTATTTATTGATTTATTTATTTTTCATGGCTGGTTATTAGGGAAAAAGTATGTAGAAATATTTAAACAGCAATAAATACAAAACCACAACTCTGCTATACCTTCAGCCACCATTTTTATACAGTGAATTCACCCACAGTCCCAGAAAATATGAGGTTCTTCTCACTTTTTAAAAGTTTTTTATGTTGCTGATATGTACATCTGTGCTTCTCATGTCATGGCTTTATTTGTAATGTTTAGATGTCTCTCTTTTTTAAGTTATCTTTTTATTTTGACATTAGACCCTTGGCTATAATGATTCAATCAATCCAACATATAAGTACTCCATCCTGAGACTCACTGAGTCCTGGTATTTTGGAAAGGGAGAACTAAAAAGGAATTAAATCATAACAGGAACCCAAAGTTTTCCTGTGAGGGAAGCTTTGTGTGCTCAAGACCAAGCACTTCAAGCCATGCATAGTGGGGAATTAGTTGACTCAGTTTCTGGGAGCGCAAAATATTGTAGCTAAAACTTTCTGAGTCACAACCCTCAAATGGGACAGAATCAAGTCTTATAAGGATGAAACATTCTTTTAAATCTTTCAGCTATAGAACACCTCAGAACACTAGTATTTGCCCTAAAAAAGGAAGGAAAGCAGGAGGGTCATTAATCTCTAGGGTTAAACAGAGAATCCACATATCACCACCAGCCTACTTTCTTCTACATACATATTTGGCCCATGGAAAGAGAACTGTGGAATACCTCAATTTACATTAAGCTTGGATAAAAGCCTTATTTTAATTTCCTGTGCCCCCAGGAGTACCCAAGTTAGGTTTCTGCTTTGAAGTATTTTGCTGAAGGACTTCTCTCCCCTTTTCTGATGACTATGGAGTATCAAAGGAGACCTTCACCTCACGTAACATGCCTACAGTTCGACAAAGTGGATGCTGCAAAATGCTCCTGGAGCATTCCTCCAAGGAGGAAGTCTTGATGTTAGAAGGAAGTTATTTACAGTGAGGGTGGTGAGGCACTGGCATAGGTTGCCCAGGGAAGTTGTGGCTGCTCCCTCCCTGAAGGTGTTCAAGGCCAGGTTGGATGATGCCTCGAGTGACCTGTGCTAGTGGGAGGTGTCCCTGCCTATGGCGAGTGGTTGGAGCTGGATGAGCTTTGAGGTCCCTTCCAGCCTAAACTATTCTATGATTCTAAAATATGAAGAGGTCAGTTTGTCACTGTAAGAACCTCTCTTCATGAAAAATCCATGACAAAGGAAAACATGGAATCCTTCCTCCTATGGAATCCTAGGCATTTATTTCATGCTAACACAAGTGTGATGAGAGCAGATAATTTTCACCATACCCTCTGAAACAAAAATGCAGGAGGGAAAATCCGTAAACAACTTCTAGGAATAGACCAATGAAACAGAGAAGAGTTTTTATCCTGCAACGTTTGTAAACTTGCAATGTCTTGACTGATTTGCAGCAGTTTAATCTGCAGGAAAACTGTAAAAGAAATTACATTTGTCACTGTCATGACATTCACAAGGAAGTTGCAGAGAAATTTTGATTTGACTCAAAGCAAGAATGCTGTGTAAAGTTTTTGCAAATCAGTAAGATAAAGTAGTATCTGGGGTTGAAACGAAGGTTGCACTCACTTGTTAAGTTAAATTCTAATTTGGGCAAGCACCACTTCAGAGGATAAATTCTACATTTTATTGCTCTACCTGCTACTTCATTGTTGTTGCTGTTATTAATATTTTTTTTTTTTTAGTCTACTCAACAATATGACCCATTAAGGTCAGTGGATTCAATTTTGAATGCCACTTAAAAACCTTATTTTAAGAAAATGTTCACCATGGAAGCAAAATTTAACCTGAACCACTCCTGCAACTCAAATGACATTATTTGAATGCTCTCTAGCAAATTTACCATTGCTGAGTGTAGCAATTGTAGATGATTAAAAGGCAGCTGTGTTGTTTTTACCATAATAGGGAAGACAATGTTTTCTACTAGAGATCACTCATTGAAGCTTTTATTTTTTCTAGGGGTCATTGGACTTGAGACATTTTCCAGCCTTATTGATTCTATAAGTAAGTAACTAACTAAATTAATAAATGCAGTAAATAAATAAAGTCAAGCCCCCAACTGCACAAGAAAAGGCACCAAAAGTCTTTCCATTTAGAAATTAATGTAGTTCAACCATAATGTTCTTGTTTATAGAATCATAGAATGGTAAGGTTGGAAGGGACCTCAAAGATCATCTGTGCCAACCCCTTGCCACAGGCAGGGACACCTCCCACTAGTACAGGTTGTTTGTGAACTGTGCAATAGTGAGAGCGTTCGCATAATGATATTCAAGGAATTATAGCATCATCTGAACGATGTGAGAAATTTTCCATTGTAAAAGGCCATGAAAAGCAACTACAGGAAAAGCAAATTAGCATTAGGGATGATTTACACCCAGAATAGAAACTATGTAAAAACTAACTCAGCATTACGATTGGTTTGTACCCAGGAGAGCAGGAATAAGCAGCAGTTAAGTTTGACACAAAGGAGAGAAAAGAGAGAAATTTGCAGTTGTGAACTTTCAGGTTTTACCTTTTAAAAGATCCTACTGTCTAAACTCACTCATTTGTCCAAAATTCCCTTCTTGTAAGGTCAGTTGTGATTGCCTTCATCTGTTTTTTTGAAACAATATTGCAAAACTAGTGAAAAAACCACAGCTCAGTACTTGCAGGAGTCAAGCCAGAGAACATGAAATCATAAAGTTCATCTTAAACAGGAATAATTCTATTTATGCTTAAACTACCTGGTTGCTTGTGCTGACCATATTGAACAGTTCATCATTTATACATATCCACTGAACTCCTTTTCCTGTAGCTTAATTTTTTTACATGCAGGTTTTAATTTACCCAGATTAAATTACTTTTAGAAGCTGGGCAATATTTCTTGCATAAAAACAAAATAAATTTGACTTGAATCTTCAAGTAGCTCTGCATGCTCTGATCACACTGACAGTGTGATCTTAAGTTCTTGATGCAGAGAGGACAGTGATTACTTCAACATTTGGGGTTTGGGTTTTTTGGTTTATGGGTTTGTGATTGTGTTTTGTTGTTGTTGTTTGGGGTTTGTTTGGTTTGGGGGGTTTTTTGTGGGTATGCAATACTCCCCTGAAGAAATTTCATGACAGTGGTTTCCTCCCTACTTTTTCTTTCTCTCCCAAAGAAGAGAATTGTGAAAACAAAAAACAAACAAACAAAAAAAAAACAACTAGAAAACAAATCAATCGCAAAACCTTTATCATACTGTTAGTGGAAAAAAAGTAAAAAAAAAATCTGATGTTGGCCTAATCTGTAAGGAGAATCAAGTTTTACAACTTGGCCAGCTAAAAGCAGGAGGAAATGGTGAGGAGTGTGAGGCAAAAAAGTGGAAAAACAATACAAAGCAAAACAAAACCCAAATCAACCAAACCAAACCAAACCAAACCAAAACCACCACTAAACCCACAGATCATCCTTAACAAATACCTACCTTTAATAGCAGTCAGTTGTCAATTTAGGACCAAAAGGTGTCAATAGGCATCCAGATGTGACCACCTGAGCCTAATGCATTGTGTTTAGAGTGACTTGTGTAACAAATAATTAAGCCAGGGACCAGTTTGTCTCAGGAAACTTTGCAAAGGTTCCTGGTCTGCAGATTGCTGGAAGTCTAGCAGGTGCTCTTGAAGAATCACTGCATAGCTGTTGTGCTCTTTGTGGTGGTTTGGGAGTTCCCCATCCCCCAAGACTTAAAATCCCCCAGACTAGACTCAGCCAGCTGGAAGTTAAGGGCTGAAGCTCTATTTACAGCTTAGCACAATGTACAAGCAGAGATATACACAACAGACAGGAATAGTTACAGAAATATACNTTCAGCAGTGAGGCCAAGACCAAAAAAAAAAAACAGCTAGAGAGCCAGAGACTCTCTGGGAGACTGTCTTATTTATGTTTGTGTTTTTATTCTTACACATCTCAGCAAGCCTATGAGTGAAGTAGACATCACCATTGTTTTCTTTTCACAACCTATAATCTAATTTTCTCCATTAAAATATTCCAATTAACCTCAAACCAGCACAAACTTTTGCTGAGCTTTCTGCAACAGCCACTCTCAGAGAAAAGAATCATCTATCAATACCTTTGTGCTGGACTGTGCCACTGATTTTCATGCTCTGAAGCTCTAAAGTAACCCAAAACCAAACCCCTAACAAGTCAGTGTGTTTTCTCATGTAAAATCCTCCAGGCTTGGAAGGTTGATTTTGCTATTTAAATAAAAGCTCTTTGGGCAGCAGAGACCTTGAATTTTCCTTTGAGATATGATAAAGGAAATAATAAACCAGCAACACTCACATTTACACTTGCTACTAAGTCTGAACCACTTGGTTCAAATATTAACCAGCAAATCCAGTGCAGTAGAAGGAGAAGGTGGGTGAAGGTGAATGTACAAAGCAAGGCAGACTGTTCTGCATTGTTAGTTTTTTCTTAGAACTGCCTTTCAGCAGGGCACATAAATCCTGAAAAGATCCACAATTGCATCCTTGACACATCCTGGGTACACATCTTCAGATCTTTTCTTGGAAACGTTGCCACCTTAATTCAGGTTGAAATGATCAGGTGATTAGCAGGTTATTTTTGCAGCCTGCTATTACCAGGGATATAACTATCAGCTGCAAATACAATTCTCTCTGAGAATGACAGAAACAGCTCCTGTGGCCTCTCTTAATTAATAGATGGTAATAAGCTTCGTATCAAGGACTTAAATGTTTCCTCTTAATGCAGGGTTTGTTGTTATTATTGTTTCTTCTCCTGACAGTGGAAGGCTTATTATAGTGCAAAAGCTACCGAGGTAGAATCACCGTAATTAAAAAGACATTTCACAAAGCACGAAGGGGAAGGCTGTCCTCTTTTGGGCTGCTTGCATGTGAAACTACTGATTGCCTTGAAGAGCCTGAGTGGCTGGTGCTATGTCCCCAGCTATTTGGGGTGCTGGACCAGTTGTATTGGTGAATTAAATAAGAAGAGACTTGCACAGCAGAGGATTTGAGAAAGCAAACACAGCCAGCAAGTTTTAAAGACACAAGCATGCCAACTCCTTTGATGGTACTCAAGGTACTTTCTCCCCTGTACATGTTTTTCTGCAGTGAGACCTGACAGGCAGGTGGACTGTCATAACCCCTGATCAACAGCATTCTCCTGGTTATACTCATCTCCCTGTGCAAAGTCTTATCTCTGATAGGGACCTGACACCTGAATTCCATACTAGAATCATGCAGTGGGTTGGAAGGAACCTTTAGAGGTCATCTAGTTCAAACCCCTCTTTCACTGCAGGGAAATCTTCCAGAGAGTCCCAGACACCAGGACCTGGATTGGTTCCAAGGATGGGGCTTCTACCACCTCTCTGGGCAACTTGAGCTACTGTGTCACCAGCCTCATGGTAAAAATTCTCTTCCTTCCTTCTAGTCTAGCTCTACCTCTTAGTTTAAAACCATCATCCTTTGTCCTATGACAACAGGACCCGATGAAAAGAAGTGAGCAAGTGCTGGTGGTTAGAAAAGAAAAGAAAAATGTGTAAATCAAGGCACTACTGAACTGCGAATCTTGAAGGGGAAACAAAAATGAGATGTTCAATCTGATCTGGTTAATTTATTTCCCCTTCAAATATGTCAGTGAATAAAAAAAAAACCAAAACAAACCCAAAAACCCCAGACAACAGAGACAGGTCAGAAGAAGCTAAAATAGTTTGCTTATATTTTTTAATTATCTGGTTTATAAAGTTCATAGAAACCACAACAACATTATTAGATTATCCAGTCCAACCATCAACCTAAGACCACCATGCTCATAACACCAGAGGATCATAGAAGTGCTTGGGCTGGAAAAGACCTCTAGGATCGTTGAGTCCAATTGTCAACCCAATACCATCAGGACCACTAAACCATACAATCATAGAATTGTTTTGGTTCATAACATTCCAAGTGTTGTTTGGATCACAACATTCCAAGGGTTGCATGACCAATATTCAATATATTGTAAATAAAACCAAAAACCCCTCATGTATTTATGTCCTTATTTTATCTCCTTACATCTCTGCAAAGCTAGGGCATGGATGTAGGTGCCAAACACTGCAGAGTGTTAGAACATAAATGCTACCTGTATGTTCAAAGCCAGGACATGTCAAGTACTTGGAAAGGTGTTTCAAGCTCAGAAAGGTACAAGAAAGCAGTTAGATGGTTTATTAGAATGCACTTGCTAACAGAAATCACACGGACTAATTGGAAAACTGATGAACAATCATCTTTCTTATGAAACCCATTAGAGATATTTAGGTACACCAAGAAACACCAAGGAAATGCACGTTTAGGAATTTGGTAAATGTTTGTACAAGAACAACTCTTCAAAGATCTGTTGGTGTATAAATATTCATGACAGTCCTGTGACAAAGCAAAAAAGGGATAAAATTGAGTCATAGATAAAAGAATCCAATACAATGGTTGGGGTTTGCTTGGTTTTTGTTTTGTTGAACAAAGCCAATTAGCCAAAAAAATAAAGAGTAGTAATAAGATTTTATTGCTGTCTGAGCTTTAGAGAAAGGTTGTAGATATCCTATCCATGGAAAACGGTCACTCATAGTTTGAATCCTACACCTGTAACCAGACAGAAAAGGTCTAAATGTAGGTGATCAGCAATAAGGTGGTATTTGGGAAGGTACTCTATGGACTGTGGCTCCCTCCTAACCACACTTCAAAGTAGGAACTCCATTCCAATGCAGCACCCAAAGCTCAGTCTGAAGGCACTGGAAAGAGGTCATATTTTTTTTCAGTGAATCCAACAGAAGGGGAGCAGTCTATAATCTAAATTAAATGTCCTTTCATCCACACTCTTCTTCCAAAATTACTCTAATCCAAGAACTGTGCTTTAAAAAAAAATAGATTACAAAATTTCCAACTAGATGCAACATTTGTTTTCTCTTTTTATCTTCTCCCCAAAGTGCTGCAACTTTTTTGTTTTTTTTCCAGTGTAGTTCAGTGTGTGGGTTGGGGTTTTTTTTTTGTTTTTTTTGGGGTTTTTTTGTTGTTGTTGGTTTTTTTTTGTTGTTGTTGTTGTTTTTTTTTTTTTTTTTTTTGCTTAGGAAAAATATTTCCTTAAAAACGATTTAAAGAGTAACACAAGTGCCTAAGGATGGACATATGGCCTCATTTGAGATATTCAAGGACATTATGTCTGGCCTCCAGCTGCCACTCCAAAAGGACACAAAATCTCTCTTGAGGTTTAACCTCAGGATCTTAGCCCCTGCACAGCCATTTACTCACTCACTCCCTCTCAGTGGGATGGGGGAAGAGAATTACAAGAGTAAAAGTGTGAAAACTCACAGATGGACATAAAGACAATTTAGTAGGGAAAGCAAAAATGCACATGTAAGCAGAGCAAAATAGAGAACGCACAGAAGCACAGAAATGTCAAAGTTGGAAGGGATCTCAAGGATCAGCTAGTTCCAGCCCCCCTGCTATGGGAAGGGACATGGCCCACTAGATCAGGTTGACCAGGGTAAATTCTTCAGTTATTTCCAGCATAGTAGGGTTTCATCATATGTACTAGTGACTTGGGAAGACAAACTCCAACATTCTCAAAATACAAGTGTTGGTTTTGTTTGTTTGTTTTAGTTTGTGTTTGTGGTTCGGTTTTTGTTGTTGTTGTTGTTGCTTTAGTTTGTGTTTTGTTTTTATTTTAAATAATTACTCCATTTCCCCCCCCCCCCCTTTTTTTTTTTTGCACCTTTTACAT
>VWZE01000673.1:305482-320369 GCA_013396675.1 Eubucco bourcierii
TATGAGTGCTTTAAATACATATCAATTTCTCTGAAGGGAGAAATGCACCCATACAAGCCCTCTGCATCCTGCATCATTAAGCAGCCTCATAGAACACCTACAAGCTCTCTAGAATCCTCTGAAGAAAGATATCAAAGAAATTTCAAGATCTAAGAGCTGTCACATTTCGCATTTGGATTGGAGATTGTTTCCTCAACACAGGAAGCCAATGCACTTCTAGAAACCAAAAGAATAATTACATTTAAGGAGGGAAAAAACCCCCCCACATTTCTAGAATCTAGCCCATTCTGTGCAGAGAGTTTTAGAACAGTAATTTGGACATTGATACTTCCAATTTTATAGTTTTTCTACCTGAAAAGATGTTCTAGTGAGGTGTTGATCTCTTTTCTCAAGTAACTAGTGAAAGGACGAGACAAAATGGCCTCATGTTGCATCAAGGGAATGTATAGACAGGATATTAGGAACAATTTCTTTGCTGAAAGAGTGGTGAAGCACTGGAACAGGCTGCCCAGGGAGGTGCTGGAGTCACCATCCCTCCAGGTGTTTCAATAATGTGTAGATGGTGTACTTCAGGACGAGGTTTAGTGGCCATGGTGGTGTTGGGTTGACAGCTGAACCTGACCATCTTAAAGGTCTTGTCACAGAATAACAGAATCACAGCATGTCAGGGCCTGGAAGAAACCTTGAAAGCTCACCCAGTCCAAACCCCCTGCCAGAGCAGAATCACCTAGATCAGATCTGAGAGGAACACATCCAGGCAGGTCTTGAATATCTCCAGAGAGAGACTCCACAACCTCCTTGAGCAACCTGTTCAAGTGTTCTGTCACCCTCACAGGGAAAAAAATTCCTCCTTATGTTTAAATGAAACTTCCTATGCCTCAGCTTCCACTCATTGCCCCTTGTCCTGTATCACCCAACAGAGCCTGGCTTCAGCCTCCTGGCACTCACCCTTTACGTATTTATAAATGTTGATGAGGTCACCTCTCAGGCTCCTCCTCTCCAAGCTAAAGAGCCCCAGCTCCTTCAGCCTTTCCTCAAAGAGAGATGTTCTGTTCTGTTAATCATCTTTGTGACTGTGCTGGACTCTCTCAAGCAGTTCTATGTCCCTCTTGAACTCAGGGGCCCAGAACTGGACACTGTACTCTAGATGCAGCCTCACCAGTGCAGTGTTAGAGGGGCAGGAGAACCTCTCTCAACCTACTAACCACAGCCTTTCTAATACACCGCAGAATGGCATTGGCCTTCCAGACCACAAGAGCACATTGCTGGCTCATGGCCAACCCCTCATCCACTACAACCCCCAGATCCTTTTCCCCTTTACTGCCTTCCAACAGGTCAGTCCCCAACCTATACTGATACCTGGGGTTGTTCTTTCCCAAGTGCAAGACTACACTTGGCCTTGTTGAATTTCATTCAATTTCTTCCTGCTCAACCCTCCAGCCTGTCCAAGTCTGGCTGAATGGCAGCACAGCCTTCCAGTGTGGCAGCCACTCCATTCAGTTTGATGTCAGCAGCAAACTTGCTGACATTATACTCTGTGCCCTCATCCAGGTCATTGTCCACCCTTAATGACTTTATGATTCTGTGGAGCATACCTGATACTCAGCTCTAGAGAGAACTCAAAACTTGCTCCCGCTGACTTCTCCTGTTGTGCTGCTTTATATTCAAGGGTTAAAGCTCTGCCCTCGGTTCAGAAATCTCAGCCCCAACGGTAGTGTGCTCCTGCGAGCCCCTCAGTATCTCCAATCCTTGGAAACATCAACTATTCCTTGCAAACCTGTGGGGTTAAAAAACCAGACCTGCAGCTGCAATACGGTTGCGAAGACAACCCTTTCCAAAACGGCGAACCTCATTCTATTCTTATATAGACATGCTACGCATCCCAAAGGCTTTCCTTCTGATAATTCCTTCGATTCCTGTTTGCGCCCTCCTTCGCTGTTCGGCTCTGTGACACTAGATGGCGCTGCGGATCTTCTGAAGGCACCGAGGTCGCACCTCGCCCCGTGCCCGCAGAGGGCACCCAAGCTCTTCCCGGGGCCTCTCATCCCTTCCCATCGCGGATGAAGCTAAAGTGAATCCAGTCCTGTGATACCTTAACGAGGGATCTGGAGAGACCGGACAGGAGGCTTGACGCAATCCCTCCGAAAAATGGTGGTCTCGTGGGGAGTCTTTTTTTAACAGAGACTTGAGCAATCTGGATTTTCAGAAGTAGGCAGAGATGGGGACAGGCAACAAGTGCAAAGCAGAGAGTTTGTGAATGTAGCCTGTTTGTGATAAGCTGGTTTTGGGATACTTTCTCAAGAATTGGTAAAAGCAGGGCTTTGGAGAAGCTACATCTTGCTAGAAGATCAGGAGGCAGGCAGATTCTTCTTAGAATTATAGAATCATAGGATGTCAGGGACTGGAAGGGACCTCAAAAGTGCATCCAGTCCAACTCCCCTGCCAGAGCAGGATCTCCTATACCAGTCATCTAGTCTGGCCCCTCTGCTAAACGGTAAAGCAATGGGACAGGCTGCTCAGGGAGGTGGTGAAGCTACCATCTATGGAGTTGTGAAAAAATGTGTAGACATGACACTTTGGGACCAAGTTTAGTGAGCATGGTGGTGTTGGACTTGATGGTCATAGAGGTCTTTTCCATCCTTAATGATTCTGTGATAAAACAGGTTCACCTAATTCATGTATTCCATTCTTTCTCTATTCTTTTTCACTTTGCACCAAACTACAGAACCAACTCTTTCAACTGCATGATCTAATATTCACCCTCAGCTCCCTTACTTGTGCAGTTCTCCAGAAATCTCAAGTACCCTCCCAGCAAATCCCAGAAATGCTCCATTTCAAAAGGAAATGAGTTTACCTGACCTCTGCTGCTGATCACTCAGCTCTGTTTCTAGTCTCTCTGCCATGTAGGTAAAGGAACTTCACAAACAATGAAGTATCTTCAGCAGGTTGACCACAAGCTGTTTGAGGATTCCAGGTACTGTCATAATAACATGATGATAGTAAGCCAGAAAATGGCACTTCTAAAGTAATGATTAGTTTATTTCCCTTCTCCAAAGCATTTCTCATCATAACAGATGATAAAACACTGTGGTAAGATCTAACGGCAGTTGACCCCAGTAAACCATACACTTTGTTTAAATAGGTGCTTGGAAGAAAGGAGGGTGAGGGGAGGCATTCTCATTCTCTCCAACTCCCTGAAAGGAGGTTCACCTAATTCATATATTCCATTCTTTCTCTATTCTTTATCACTTTGCACCAAACTACAGACCACCAAATTCTCCAGCTTCAAAAAAGGAGGATGGGTGTGGGTCTTTTCTCCCTGGTAAGAAGTGATAGAGTGAGAGGAGATGGCCTCAGATTGAATCTGTAGAAATTTAGATTGGATACTAGAAAAAACTTTTCCACCGAAAGGGTTCTCTACATCCTCCCAGAAAGGTGGTTGAGTCCCCATCCCTGGAGGTGTTTATAAGACACAGAGATGTGGTGCTGAGGGACATGGTTTAGCAGCAGACTTGGCAGGATTTGAGAAGGGGTGGACAGAATGATCTTACAGGTCTTTTGCAACCAAAACGATTCTGTGGTTCTATGATACTTCTATATAAGCTATATAAAATATATATTTCTCTGTGTGCTTTTGTCAAAGCATATACATGTTTGTACATATTTACCTTCCATCAAAGAGAAACTTTGCCATGCTTACTACCTATTCAGTCTACAAACAACAGTCACTAATAAGAGGGTATGTTTGTGGAAAAGAATTAATTGACTATTTACTGTTCTGTCTATCATAATAATAAAGCTAGGCAAATATGACAGCTGTTTGGGAAGACTTTTGTTTGTTTATTTGTTTGTTTTTTCTTTTGCTCCATTTTACAGTATGAATCCAATTTTGTTTTTTAAATAATGTGTAGGAATCTGCACTCAGGATATTTTTTACCACTGCCTTCATAAACAACAGGTCTCTGCCTTAATAAGATCCAATCAACCTCACTTTGAAAAGGGCATATTTCTGACTAACTTTGACTCAAGTGTCCATTATTGCTTTGTGTATGATGACAACATTAAAAATCGGACCTTGCTCAACAGCAAGATTGCTTCCAGCTTTAATGAAGCAAAACCTGGAAACAGAGGTGGTAGCTGTCATTAAAACAGCAGACACAAAGCAGAGAAAAGCAGAAGTTTTAAGCACACTCTTTACTCCCCATCTGAAACAGCAGCAGCAAAAATGCTCAGCCTCTACAGAGCTTGGGGATACTTGTTCTGTGTTTAACTTTGTTGTGCTAATCAGTCTTAACACAAGAACTATCAAGCCCTGGAAAAAGAGAGAAATTTGGATTCTCCACGTAAATCTTTAGGCATTTCTTTAAAACATGCTCTTAAGTTAGATGCCTGAAAGGTTGTGTCTTTTTCCCCCCTAAAATATTGAAATATTATTTTGTTTTCTATTTGGAGAAGATGACGTCAAACCTTTTTAATCAAGCCAACTTTGGTCTCCAGGCCAGACTAGCAGAGCTGGTTTGTACCAATCCAAGTCATATTTACCTTTCCGTTATGTAAAGCCATTTGAACAAGGAAATAGTGAGTCATAGAAGCAAAGTTCCTGTAGAAGAAGGGGGAAAGAAAAAAAAAGAAGAAAAAAAAGGAAAAAGAAAAGAGTGAGATGTATTTTAGCAGAGGCTCAAAGAAGCCATCAGACTGGATTTGTGTCTTTAATTTCTATATCACTCCAGTGCATCATTAAAAAACCACACATGTTGCTGTAGACACCTTGGATATACAACCAAACTCAGGTGATTTGTCCCATCCCTGAAATGCTGATGCCTGATAGCTCCATGGAAGGAGAGACCCAACACAAAGGCTGTATTTTTGTGTGTTTTTTATTTATTTATTTATTTATTTCTACCACTCCAAGAGGGAAGGAAAGATGATTCTGAAGCAATACAGCAAGGGCTGAGGAAATGTGTGCTCTTCCTGCAGTAGGGCTGGTCCTGTACCTCCAGCTTCTACTCTTCTGGGACTAAGCAGATAGCAGAGCCTCAGGTTTTACTTTCTGTTATGTGTGTATGCATAAAGATGTTGTTTGTCTTTGGAACACTTCACCTATGTCTTCTACATAATAAGCCTGGCTAATATTTGAAGATCCTCTGATCTTCCTTAAAAACATCAGGTAACATTTTCCTCAGTGAGCAGGGTTTTTTATCTTTGCATTTTTCTTGTTGTGAACATTAAAACACAAAATCCAACTCTGATGAGCAAGTCAAACTGTGAGTTCATGTTATCAAGTTAATTAGAGAAAAAAAATTAATAAGCCTACATGAGACATGCTCAAAAGATAAGGATGATAGAGAAAAGTCCATCAACAGAGTTATGAGTCAAGAGCATGTCTCAGTTTGTTATAATTCTAATGGGGACATTTCTGCTCTTTCTCTTTTAAATCTTTCATCTCATTGCTTCAAGTACATTTGATGTACCTACTTCTGGTAAAGTGGCAAAATACCTTCTTTTAAGAGTCTTTCCCTGCATTAAAAAGTCATTTATGCTTTAAGCTATGATGACCACTGATGGTAGAAGGAGTGGAATTAAGGTCCTCATTACGGGAATACCATGCTGTGGCAAGCAGTGATCTTGCTTGCAAGCAAGTCTCTCAGAGATCATTTATGTTTTCAATTACCCTGCTGGTGATTAAGGGCAGATTGGGAGAAGAGACTGAGAAAGAGATCAGGCTGGTGAGTTAAACCCATTAACTAGCACAGTTGATTAAAACAAGGCTTCTGAAGACTTTTCTTTTTTTTTTTTTTTAATTTATTTTGTATGTCTTGTTATAAAATGTTTTGAATCAGCCATTATTATTGTAATGAGTTTTTGGTAAGTGCAAGCAATTTTGCAGTCTTACTGGTTTTTCCCCCTTCACATTTGCCCTGTGTTTTCAGGAGGTTGATATTTTTATGGAGATGTGACTTTTTTTTTTACTGTATATCTTGCCCCAGAAGGAAAAAAAAAGTCCTTCTGCTTTATCCCAGCATTATCATATCTACAACCTCATGCTGCTGTAAAAGTGAATTGGTACAGAATTTTCCCTTCCTTTGTAAAATTTCCTTCAAGGTATTGCCTATATATTGGCAGATCATTAAGTGCCCATTGACATTGCAGGGATAGTCCCAGCTCCAAGACTTGTCTTCCATGTTTTTATTTTCACTGTACTGAAGACAAACAAACCTAACTCTACCCAACCATCCTGTAGTAGGGAATTTTATTTGTGCATTTGTTTGGCTTTTTTTTCTAAATAAGCCTACACAGTTTTGGATTTTGAGTAGCAGAATGGGAAAGCAGAACTATGGTGTATGGCAACCCTTGCTGACAAGTTTGGGAGTTCACCTTCTCCAGTTAGTCCCAGGCAGTGTATTTGTTCTTCTCAGAGCTTTGATGCTACTTTCATATGTGCTGTCTCTGTTGTTGACAGTTACTGTATCTCCAGTTTAACACAGTTCAGATGTTATGAGACCTTGAGTCCATCACGTGAAGTGACCATCAGGCAGCTGTTCAAAAAGAAAAATGTGAATTCATTCAGTCTTGGAGAGGAATGATCAGAGAAGGATGGAAAGCTACATCACAATAGTTATTAAAATCAACTATATACCTTCCAAGCAGTTAAACTGGCCAGGGCTGAGGGAAATCAGGTCAAATCAATGTCTATTAAAAATATATATATATTTGTGTATTATCTGTGAAGAATAGAACTAGAGGAAAAAGAGACATTTTTTTCCATTTAAAAATCACCAGATAAATGTCAGCCTTTCACATGAATGGCACAAATGATGAATATCCAAGGACATATTTCAGCTTTTTTGTTTTACAATACAATAAGAGTTTTTGATTCAAGGATAACATGTGGATACTGCTTTGCTTCAGAGGAAAGTAGTAACATTTACTGTGCCACCCGTGATGAAGGTAAGTGGAAGCTATGAATGCTTGCTCTGAACATTTATGTTCTTATGGTCCTCCTTGTACTTATTTTATATATGCAGATGGACAAATCCAGACATCCTGGAAAGTATAACTATGCCTAAGATAACCATTTAGACCAGTGTGTTTCCAATCAACTCCAATTCTACCTTGTGCTAAACACATTTCCCTGTCTCTATTTTGAAACCTAAGTGTTGAGATTTTTCTCATTGCTGTGTCAAATCTAAGCACAAGTGTCTGGAGAGGACTGATGCACCAGTCATTTTTCCTTTGTTGGAGAATGGTGATGTCCATCTCTATCAAGTATGTATAATCACTTAGTAAATTCTTTCTGAGTGCTGATTTTCTCTTGCACCAGCCCGTGTGGCACTCTTCCTCCAGTCAATCCAAATAACTCACACACCAGAACTAGAAGTATCCTGTGACTGCCTGGTAGCCATCATGGAGGGATTTTCCTGACTGTCCCCAAAGCCTCAAAGACAGGCTTTAAACAACTCAGACTGCTCAGGAAATTTCAGGTCACAAAGTTCCAAGTCCCATCAGCTGTTCTTGAGAGGAGAGTAGAAGTTGCTCGCATGTGAGCCTTCATTTTGAAAGCGAAGCTGAATAAGAACTTTTAGGGCTGAAAAAGATGTTCAGCAGATCCATTAGAGTGCTCATGCTGTGTACCTGCACCGAAACCCACAGTGGGGATTATGCTACCTACCCTTGAAGTTTCAGAGGTGGATATATGGCAGCATGGCCTGAGAGTCAAAAGGCACACACACAGAAGAATATTACTAGAACATTTAAATAATAGATGCTTGGTTTTCTCTTTTTTTTCCTGGCTTTCAACTTATAGTAACTAATTATTCCTGTCTTGCTGCTCTTGCCTTGATAATAAATAGCCTACACTGGCTCTGTTTGGTACAATGTTGTTCTCTTAAACGTCTGTTGTTTTATAAGCACACACAAGCCTACTACAGATTTCTTTCTATTGCCATCCCCACTAGCTAAAAAACATTCAAGCCACTGATAATGGCTATGTTCTTCTGTTTTGCTCTCATTCAAATAGTTCCTGCTACTGTGCCTTTTGCTGTACAGCAGCCCATCTGGTGACCCAGATTAGCTGGCTTTCTCCCAGGTTTATCTTGTTTCTGCCTCACTTGCCTAAAATATCCAACCATGCTGAGGGCATTGTCTCTTCTTCCAAATGCAGAGTAGGCTTTTGTGGATGGCTGTAGTAACATGCTAGGACTAGTCACTGTTTTGTTTTGGTGGTTTTTTTTAATTTTTCCCCCAGATTAAATTCATAAACCCTTTTCAAAATAATCCTTTTGATCTAACTTTAAAGGGTTAAGGCTGAGCTGGCTATGAAAGGAATGGCAGATACTCTCCATGAACATCTTTCCCTTCCAGGAAGGGAAAAAAAGAAGGGAATAAGGGAGATAGACTGATGGGAAAGAACCACACTTAAAGCAGCTTTAATGAAACAGTAACAATAAAAAAATAATGACATTCATAAGAAAATAATTGAATACATCCAAAATCAATATTGGATTCCCTAAATGGCTAGCACTAGTGTGCAAGGCAGGCACTGGGGAAATCCCAGACTGGGCTGAGGAATGCTCCACCACGGAAGACAGAAGAATATACAGAGATCTCCTCAGACATTGGCTGTTGAAGAAGAGAACTCGACCCTGGTGATCTCTCAGCTTTGTCCTAAAGATGACATCAGTGGGTTGGAATTCCTTGTTGGTCAGCTTAGGGTCACCTGGACTGTTTACTCCTTCTCACAGGTGCCAGCTCTTACTTTGCAACACCCAAATGTGTCACACAAGATTTCACAGTGCCCTTGCTCTCCGTACAACCAAGCCTAAGCAAAAGCCTTTCTGCAGTCCAGCCCTTGGCAGTAACTCTCCCTATCAGTATTCTCATTGCCAGAAACAGCTCTGGCTGTGAAAACACTCCCTGAACTTCAAAAAGTGACCTCACTGAGCAGATACTGAGATAAGAAGTCAAATCACTGACCAGAATACGTTCTGGTTTATCTCAAACCAAAGACAGTAAAGAGTGAGGAATAACCATCAAAGCTGCAACAGATGCAAGAAGAATCATAGAATGATCAGGGTTGGAAGGGACCTCAAAGAACATCTAGTTCCAACCTTCCTGCCATGGGCAGGGACATCTCACACTAGATCAAGTTGCTCAGAGCCTCATCCAGCCTGGCCTTAAAAACTTCCAGGGATGAAGTTTTTAAGACTCTACTCATTCACCACTTCACTTATATTCAGTTCTGATATGAAAAAGATGTATGTATCTGTCTCAGCTGGGTCATCAGCTGAACCCGATGTTTCCCTCAAGACATTAACTGTTAGTGGCTTGTTAGTAATCTGTGTGTAATAGCCTCTGAGAAAAAAATGACAAGGAATCCTGAAGAGAAGCCACTAAAAGGAGAAATAAAGGGTTACCAGAACTGCTTGAGACCACTCACAATATGTCAAACCAGGAAAAGTGTTTGGTACTAATGTCCCCAGTGCTTTAAAATAAAAATAGTGATAATAAGGAATAATTAAGGCTGATAGTTTCTGTCTGTCTGCTAGTGAGACTGAGGAAGGGACAATAACGATTTGCACCCTACCATTGCAGTGTGGACACTCTTTCTTAATTCAGTAGATAGCCTCCTAACAAACAGATTTTAGCAGACTACTCCATAACATTCTGGAGTTCAGAACTCCCATATCCCTCTCTGGCATTTAGATCCCAGCCTGCTCCTGCTGTGTGCTGCCATTAATACTTCTCCAGCTCCACCATTCTGCTTACCACCTACTGGCCCTCCACTTGCAGATGTTAATGGGTGTTTTGGCTGTGGGGGGAGAGAGGACCTGACTTATCAGACCATTAGGCTTCTCTTAGGGAAGCTCCCTCAGCTACAGAATCTGCTCTATTTAGTGAACTGTCTCCAGGCTTTTGGTCATAGTAGTTTAAAGGGAGAAGAGGAACATGCTGAGCTAGGAGATAGCTCTAATTATGGCTGTGCACATATAGACTCATTCCTGAGGCTTTTGTAGGAACAGGGACCTGTCATCTACATATAGTCATAATAATTAGTTTCTTATCTGCCTTGTTTAACCAATGAAGTGATCTTTGCTGTCTGGGGGACCTTAATAACATTTAGTATCTATTGCCTTTTTCAATTTTTTAAAAAATTATTTTTCATAAAACTGCTCTATTTCCAACTATTTATGACTTTTTATCCCTTCAGTTAGAAGTTGTATTTGCATCTCTGACCGGGGAATTTTCCACTTGCAGCTCTTGTTTTCTAATCTCAAAAGTTTATGTTCCGCCATAGCCAGAGGTAAAGCTGATTTCCTTCCTGTGTTGGAGATGGTTCAGAGTTGGTTAGCAGGTTGAAGACACAAGAATGAATTAACTGTATTTTCCTCTTCTTGAAGAATAATACAAAAACATGAAGTGCTTGTTAACAGGAAAACACTTGCTGTAGTCAGGCTTTTTAGTATTGCCTTTTCCTACCCTCCTGTATTTATGCTATGATGGATACTGACTATGAGAGCACAACTCTGTATGAGTCACAGGAAGATCCCTAAGGATACAGGAGACTCTGAAGTTGGTCAGTAAGAGTAGCAGGGACAAGTCACTTAACTCAGTAAGAGTAACAGGGACAAGTCACTTAACTTTCACATTCCTGTTACAGGACTTTTGTTTGTCCAGCTACCTGGTAAGTTCACAGCACAATATTAAGTCACCTTCCAAGATTTATTTTGTTCTCTTGAAGAAAAGACCTTACTTTTCTGGAAGAAAAATTATAGTAGCTGCAGGACACAAACGTTGCTATTGTGAAAGCTGCACCAGATGAAGTGTTCTAGCTTGTGTCATAGGGTACACAGAAAAAAAAAAACAAAACCAAAACAGCTGAGCAATGTGCTGTTTTGAGCAAATACTGTTGATCTGTCAGCTTCTGTAGAGAAAAACAAGCCTAAAGCAAGCTTTCCTGAAGGTAAAACAAATTAACAAGGACTGTAGAGCCAGCACTGCAACCACTGAAATGATAGGTACACCTTGCCCATCGGCACATGAAGCAACTTTCCTTGCACTTTTATTTGGCCACTAAATGAGAGCTTCACTTGGCCTGCTAATCTTTGTGGCTTACCTCTACAACAACTCATTTGAATTGTATTTATTTGGTTTTTGTGGTTTTTTGGCTTGGTTTGGTTTTGTTGTTTGGTTTTTTTTTTTTGTGTGTGTGTGTGGGGGGGGGGTTTGTTTTGTTTTGTTTTGTTTTGGTGTTATATGAGTGTCATTTAAAAAATTTATTTATCTGAATGTTTTTCTGTTCTTCTGTTTCCCCTAATGGGATGCTGACCTGCTTAGGAAAGGGCCACAAGTCTCTGTTCAGAATTATTCTTTTGTTTGCTTCCTGTTTGCTGTCTCTTGTAGTCTCTTTAACAAATCTGAGCTGCCTCCAATAGTCTTGGCTTCTTGAGCACCCTTCAGAAATAGCTTAAACTTTTCAAAGATATGTGGACCACATGTTGAGAACCATTGTTGCACTTACTTATACCTTGATGGACTTTGTGATTATATTAGGAAGGGAGAAAATCCACTAATTATCAATGGACACACCAGCAGAACTGAGTGTCTACTGTTATGTGATAATGGCCCAGCAGACTGCTTTCACCTTGTCCAGACACAAACAAGGTGGAAGCAAATTCTGAACAGGAGGAATATTACCCAAGACTTGGAGACTCAAAGAGAGAAGAAACAGAGACAGCTAAATAGTTGACATTCTCGTGAAAGCACTGCTGCACACTTTCATCTATGCAAGGTGAGGAAAGGGTTCAGACCTGATGGAATCAAGTAGAATATAAATGATTTGAGGTCATGTTGATGATATCCATGATTAGTTTCAAGGATTTGAAGACTACTAATATGCTTCAGACCTCTGGCAAAGTTGAGATCCAAGGGACAGCTCTGAAATGGAGCCTGAGTAGTATATGGGTGCCCAGGTTTAAAACTGCTACCCTGAACAAAACAGCACATCTGTCACTTAACCTTAATATAAGTTTCAGTGCTGAAATGCCTCTGGCACCTACACTTATGGGCTGTCTATCTCCAAGCATCTTAGTCCTGACAGTACTAAGGAGAGTAGTGTCTGTCATATACCTCCCTTCATTTTTCTCCTGACAGGCTTTGTCTGATACAGGCTTTGTCTGATAAGCACTTGTAAACATGTATCAGATGCTTCCTATCAGATGCTTCCTATGTATCAGATCCACCAGGTGAGATGGTGCCTTAATTTCATGTCCTTCTAAAATAAGGTTACTGTGACACCAGTGTCCCCTCCCCCCAACTCCTAACACAAAGGAGTTCATATGGGCACAGTGCATGTGGTTCCTTAGTGTGCCTTGGTGAAACTCCTCTTTTGTATCTGTGGAAAATGCTGGAACCATGAGGATGTGAACTGAAGTTCATATGGATATGAACTGAAACAACTGGTGGTGTATTGATATGCAGATCTCTGTTACATTTTTCCCCTAATACTAAAGACACCTGGAGAAGAGATGACTCCAGGGAGGACTTATTATGGTCTTACACTATTTAAAGGGGTCTGTAAGAAAGATGGGGAACAGACTTATTACCAGGATCAGTTGTGACAGGACAAGAGGCTATGGGTTTAAACTCAAAAAGTAAGATTTAGGCTAGATAGAAGAAATATTTTTACCCTGAGGATGGTGAAACACTGGCCTAGGTTGCCCAGAGAGCTGATACATGCCCTGTCTCTGGAACCATTCCAGGTCAGGTTGTATGGGGCTGTGAGCAACCTGCTCTAGTTGTTCTTGCTGAGTGCAGGGTGGGGATGGAATAGATGGTCTTTAACGGCCCCTTCCAACACAAACCACTCTAAGATTCTATGATTGCTTTGTGGCTCTGCTCTTCTATATAAACATGGAATGAAGCTTTTAAAGTGCTTTAATATAAGCAAAATGTTTCTGCCCCAAAATATCTTATGGTTCCTCTAGTTTTTTTATAGGGACACCTCTGTGTTTCCCATAAGGCTAAATATTGAATACAAATTTTCTTTTTCCTTTTATAGCCTTTTTGACTCCATATGTCTTTCAGGCACTTTCCATATTTTCCTAGAATTATTTTCTCTCTAGACAATGGAGCTAATAAAACAATAGAGCTGATGAAATAATGGAGCTAATTATCACAGTTCTGCCTCTTAACTCTCTCTACAGCTGCAGTAATACCTACTTCTCACTGTAATCCTACATCCATACCTCCCAGACTCTACTTGCTAAATGCTAGGAAAGTAAAAACTGTATGGTAGTTAATTCCAAGTTACATAAGTATTGATTGGATTGCTGGCACTTGCAAACTGGTTGATTAGATCAGATGAAAGAAATAATATCTGATCTCACAGGGAGGTTCTTTTTCATTTTCTCCTGCTGTAAGGGGTAGATTTGAGTCTTTGTTCTTTGATTGTATCCTTATCTCTAAGACTACAATAAGGTAAGATTTATGAGTGTTCACTAAATGGGTTTAGTGGTGCTTGAGAAGCAGCAGTGTGTTATTACAGTACTCAGAGTGCGGCTTGTAATAATTGTTGGACTACAAGCTATATTCCAACCTTTATGCTTTCTGTGTAACTTGATCTGTACATTGCCCTTTTGGATGTTGATTGAGGCATGTAGAAGCTGATGTGGTCTAAAAGAGTTTTTGGTGGAAGCTGTTACTGGTTTCCATTTTGAGAACCCAGTCTAGCTGGTAAACTGAAGCTTCTGCATACACCTGGTGCAACTCTCAGCATTGCAACAATACAGTTACTATTTTCTTCTGGAAGTTGATGAAATTTTTTCCACATTGTTGGATCTTTCTGGTACTGTAAGTGCAAATACTGATTGTCTCAGGTGAGGCTGCTGCTGGTGAAGATGAATGAATTTGACAGTACAAACGGCTCAGAAATCTCAGTGCGGTTCTTCCTTCAGAATTTTATTCCTATCACTGTGCCATTCCCTGCTCTCTCCACTGGAGATAACAGCTTCAATAATTTTTTTGTTACTAAACCCTCACAGGTGTCAAACATTTTTTTCTTTTGAAGTAACTAGATAGCCTAGCTGAATTGCACACAGATTGCACACTTGCACTTTTCTCAGCATTTATTAGGTTTGAAATGTGTAACTTCTGTTTCAGATCCACTTTATTTTGCAAACAGCAAATTGTCAGAGCTTCAGGCCTGGCATTTCAAACATGGTTTAGATGTTAGCTCCTTTCATGAACTTTTTAATATTAGAAAGCAGGAGCTGTATATATATATTTTTATATTCTATTATGTTCTGTTTTCCATTTTAATATTGCTGCTGATATTGGCACCTACCCAGGTAATCTAAACTCAGTTTGATCTTGCCAGATTGTTTTTTTCTATTTACTGAGGGTAACTCTAGAAAAATATTTGTATAACCTAAGTGGATCTGTAGAGACATGCTCCACTATTCATACAATCTCTATAGAGTTAATCAACATCATCAGTTCTTCTTATCTGATTCTGATTCTTACATGAGCCCCATTATTGAGAGACCTGAGCATTACAGTCTTTTTTGTTCCTTTTTCTTTCTTTTTTTTTTTTTTTTCTTCATAATCTTATTAGCCCCCCTTAAGAGATAAGGACATAATATAGTCTGGTTTACAGTTGGATGAAACCCATAAGATAAAGCCTGGATTTGTTAATTTCTTTTAAGTCATATCTCTCTGACTCAGTTCTCCATTCATTTAGGGACCAGAGACCAATTAGGAAGCAGATTCTTAAAGGTAAGGAGATTTGCAAAGGTTGTGATAGTCAAATATTTATGTGGAATCTATTGGAAACAAAACTTTAAATCCTGAGGTTTTTGGGGGGGGGGGGGGGGTTGTTGTTTGATTTTTT
>VWZE01000673.1:320383-359095 GCA_013396675.1 Eubucco bourcierii
GGGGGGTGTTTGTTTGTTTGTTTTTAAAGTAATTTGGGAAGTGGGATTTAGGTATTTAGATTGCTTGGGGTTTATAATACTGCAGCTTTTGCATTGTCCCTCCTCTTTGTGCCACGTTGCACCAGCTTGCAGCCATGGCTGCTCAATTCCTCAACCAAACAACAGGATTTGGTAGTTACTAACTATTGAAAGCTAGTAACTCTTGATTTGATGCTGGGCAGTATGCATTTTTGTTTAACATCTCACTTCAACCAGTATCCTTAGGCTCCAAACTTCTGCTGAAAGGAACACTTCTCCCTACTTGTTTGCAGTACTTACACAATGGAGTTCAAACCAAGCTTAGATGCCTCCTGCAAACCACAGTCATTGTGGAGGTTTAATTGGATCTTTTATTCCTGATAAGAAACTTCGTTTTTCTATATGTTACTTTTTTTTTTTTTCCTCACTCTGTTACAAAAAGTCTTTAAACCCAACCTTATAATTTTGAGAAAATTGAGACTCTGCAGCTGCTGGAACTGACAGCATCTGACAAATACTTTTCCTTCAGGGTTATGACAATTATGTTGTTACAGAACATGCTGAGCCTGGATCCATCCTGTCTTTTTTTTTTTTTTTTTCCCCTTTCTCTCTCTCTCTCTTTTTTTTTTTTTTTTACATGTTGCTAGGAGCTGTCATTTGTAATGATGGATGAAATGGTTACATTCAGGCAGCACTTTCTGAGGAAAATTCTCCCTTTAGGAGAAAGATCAGTGTTTAATTGCAGGTTGGAACCACTGCAGGTTTTTTCATTAAGTGATCTCCTAATTGAACAAACATGCCTCAACATCTGGGAGTCCTTGGGTAGCTGCACTAAAAAAGATTCAGAAGGTTGAATGTCCTTTTAACACCTTGAAATTATTTAGAAGTTCTTTGAGTTTTGATTTTCTTTTTTTGTTCTCATAATTTCCAGTTTGGGTTTTTCTGATTTATAGTATTGAGATACTACCTACTGAGACTACCAATTGCAGATATTATTTGGTATATTTGGGGAGGGGTAATGGTTTTAAACTGGAGAAAGGTAGATTTAGACTGGACATTGAGAAGAAATTCTTTACCGAAGGTGATGGAACACTGGAACAGGTTGATCAGAGAGGTGGTGGAAGTCCTGTCCCTGCCTATGTTCAAAGTCAGGCTTGATGAGACTCTGAACACCTCTCTGCTTATTACAGGAGGATTTGACTAGATGACCTTTAAAGGTCTCTTGCTTCTCCTTGAGACATGTTGTCTTCTGTAAATCCCAGTTCATAGACTAGTTAATTCCTGCTGGCAGGCTTATTCTTGTTCAGATTTCAGGTATTTAGGGTGTGGAAGTTGGAAACTAGTGTGCCCATCATGTATAGATCAAGTGAGACCTTTGGTAAAGTAAATTATGAGATTTAAATGTTGTAAAAGTCATCTCATTTAACCTTAGAGTTCTGCATTTAATAGCTCCATTGTTACCCTTGGGAAACTCACAGTCAGAAACTGAGCACTACCAGAGTGATCCTTCATGCCTTTTCAGATGCATATGGTGAAGTGAACTGTGCCATAGAATGCACTGATAGTCTTGGCTAGATCTCCCATGAAGAGAGCCCAGAGTCAAGCAATAACTTTACATGTGCACATACGTTTATGTTTAGTCAAATAATTTTTGCCTTCTGGTTCTTCAATTCTAAAGCAGAACATGCATGTGGGAAAGGAAGATGCGAGTGGTGAAGCATTCGTAGGCACGTTGGCTCAATCGCCTCTGAGTTCAGGGAAGACAATTTCAACTTGTTTCACTCAAAATTTGACTTCAGTTTTGCCTCACAGTTGAATGTTATGCTCATTAAGCTGTAGGTTATTCTTGTGGGTGAGCTTTTGAAGAGAAAAATCCTGTCTGCTTATCAAACTATCTTTACAGAGCCTCCTTTTTCTTTTTTAACACAGAAATAGCTCCATATAAGTCTGCCTTTGGAAATAAAAAAATGCCTGTGGAGGGGATTAGGTGGAGCCTAGTAACTTAGTAGTTGTTTGTATAATATTCCAAATACATATATTCTCAATCTGTGCATAACCCCTGTCATGTGTTTGGCAGCAGTAGGCAAAAAAAAAACCCTGTAGTTGATCCAGTCAAGCTTTTTTAATTTCACTTTGGAGTTAGAAGTGACTCAGACCATAGGCTATTAGAGAACTTGATGTCTACTGCGTTTATAGCTCAAAAATAATGAATGTTTGTGAAGAGTAAATACACTTCTATGAGCCTATCAGTTTCCTCTATCATGCTTGCAGCTTTCTTTCGAATCACTTTGCAACATCTTATTTTAATTTACACATGGAAAATTCCACTGACGCATAAATGACCGAGAGAAACCCCCACTTCTAGCTGTTGACATTTGTTTAGCTGATATTTGCTTTGTAGGAAACTTAGACACAGGCCTTTAGTGAGTACAAATCAGCATATCCCCATTTAATTCTTATTTCTCTGAAAACCGTCATGATGACTGAATCTGCTCTGGTGTTAATGGATGCTTTCCTACATCTGTTACTGCTTAAACCAATCAGAATCATTTTGGGTGGAAAAATCCAACTGTTGACCTAACACCACCACAACCATTAAACCATGTCCTGAATGCCATGTCCACATGTGTTTTGATTATGTCCAGGGATGGTGACTCCTCCACCTCCCTGAGCAGCCTGTTTCAATGTCTGAGCACTCTTTCATTAAAGAAATTGTTCCTAATTCTTGTAGGGCACTCCAAATAATGTAATGACAGGACAAGGGGTAATGGATTTAAACTGGCAGAGGGGAGATTTAAACTGGCTGCTAGGAGAAAGTTCTTTACGGAGAGGGTGGTGAGACACTGGAACAGGTTGCCCAGGGAGGTTGTGGCTGCTCCCTCCCTGCAGGTGTTCAAGACTAGGCTGGATGAGGCCTTGAGTAACCTGTACTAGTGGGAGGTGTCCCTGCCTATGGCAGGGGGTTGAAACTAGATGATCCTTGAGGTCCCTTCCAACCTTACTATTCTATGATAAATTCCTTTCTTCTCTTCCCGTCCCCTGCCTCTATCCTTGGGGGTTTGAATGGGGAGGAGAAGGCAGCACAAAAACTTATTTCCCCCAGCCTGCAGGCTTGAAGGGGGTACAGCAAAAGGAGTCTTTTACTCACATGTCCTGACCTGTGTGGATGCTCATGCTTTGGGAATTGGGCTGGTGGTTGGCAGGTTCTTCATGCTCAGTATAAAATGGCAGATGGACACTTTGTCTAGAAAAGCATAAATAGAGCAAGGGGAAAAGGCATGAGTTTCCTGCCTTGGCAGAGTCCCTGACTTGATGGAGCTCCCAACAGGACAGGTTCCTGCTGTGACAGAGCTCCCATTTTGGACTGTCCTCACTTTTGGACAGCTCCTACCTTTTGCACAGCTCTCGGTTTTTGCTCCGTCCCTGCCTTTGGACAGTTCTCCCCACTTTTGCACCATTCTATGCAAATTTGCAAGCTTGGCAAGTCCTGGGGTCCATTTGAGAGAGCTGCTGGCAGCACCCGGACCCAGCAACTCTTGGACTATACCGCAGCCAACTTCCTGGCTGCTAGTCTGAGCTGGGAAGACACTAGTAGTTTGGCTCTGCCCTGCTGCTGCTGAGGCAGCATTGTTCCATGATCATGCCACTCGTGGAAGAAGTGATTAAGACACTTCTGAATTTGGTGGCTTTTCCACCTGCCTTGGGCTTTAGGTGTTTGGACCCACTATTGGATGTTGCTTGCAGCATCAGAAGGCTGCTTCTGCAGAGAAATCCTGCAAGGGATCATCACCGAATACCTGTCTCACCTCCATGATTAAAGCCTGCTGGTCCCACATACCTGGGAAACCCAACCAGTGGTCATTTCTCTTTGTAATTGAAGGTTTTCTCCATAGCTATGCAACCCACCTGCCCATTTGAGGGGAAAGTGGCTTAAAAACACATTAGAAAGGATATCAGGAGTCTTGGCTCCTTCAACCAGCCTCCTTTGCTCAACCTCTGCTCAGATAGTGGGGTTAAGCTGTGTTTGTAGCTTGGTCTTTTCCATTTTCTGTCTTCCTAAATCTCCAAATTTGCCCATAGCATCCTGTCAAGATTTTTCCTGACTGAATTAGAGCTGCTAAATAAACCTAAACTAATTCTGTATATAGTCTGGGGCCAGGGTTTTCAGGAAAACAAAATAATTCTATTTTTATAATTCCTGACTCAGCCACATTAATTCCCTGCCTCCACAACACTAATATCCAATCTAAATTTTCCCTGGTGCCACTTGAAGCCATTTATTTTTGTCTTGGCAATAGTTACTCAGGAGAAGAGACTGACCCCAACCTTCCCCCAACCTCCATTCGGGTTGTTGTAGAGAACCATGAGGTATCCCCTCAGCCTCCTTTTCTCCACCCAGTTCTCACAAGACCTGTGCTCTAGATCCTTCATCTGTTTTTTTCCACCCCTCTGTAGACCCACTCTAGCACCTCAATGTCCTTCTTGCAGTGAGGGGTCCAAAACTGAACATAGTATTTGAGATGTGTCTTCCTCAATACCAAGTACAGGGACACCATCACTTTCCTGGTGCTGCTGCCCATGCTACTGATACAGGCCAGGATAAGACATCTGTTATTCTTTATCAGCCTTACAGCCTAATTTTCCTGATAAAAAATGTCACAAGCTGTCTGTTTCCAACTTCTACTCCTAAGTATTAGAAAGTTAAGAATGACTTTCTGGGCACAGAAAGTTTTTTTCCAGGAGTTATGATGACAGCGATCTTCAAGAAAAGACGCATGGCTCCATCTGATGTGATTTTTGCCTCATGGCTGTTATCAAGAATAGAAGCAAAATTTCTGGGATCTCGGTGAAAAATTTAACACAATTTCTTATAAACTACATTTTATGCTCCAGTTGTCTGTAACAAACCACGATCTATATCAGCAGCAACTTTAGCAATCTTATTGCATGTGTCATAATGAATACACACAGACTGTTGCTTTTCATACACTGCACGTAGATGCATATGGGAGTGGAAAAGGCTAGAGCTATGCATTTACATCCTCTCATCCTTACAGGCTGCTGACTCTAACTACTGTCACTATCCTGCCCAGAGCAAAAAGGAAATAAGATGTCATGACACAACTCCAGAGTCCACAGCTCTGCCAAAGCCAGCCCAGCCATATTCCTGGAAACTATAATTAACTCTGCCTCCCAGCAGTCCCCAATAGGAGGCAATAATATACCACATACCTGGGAAACCCAACCAGTAGTCATTTCTCTTTGTAGTTGAAGGTTTTCTCCATAGCTATTCAACCAACCTGCCCATTTGAGGGAAAAGTGGCTTAAAAACACATTAGAAAGGATATCAGGAGTCTTGGCTCCTTTGGCCATGTGCTTGTAGTCTGTCAAACCAACCATTTCCATCCTGCTGTACAATCAACATGGAGAGAGAAAAGTCTATTAAGGATAAGCTTCCTCTTGATTTCTCCCAGCTGCCCTGTAATAGAAACAAACTTAGAAATTGCTTCACTTTAAAGCTGGATTGCTGGAGTTGGTGCTGTCAGGGAAAAGACATCATCATTTTCTAAAGAATGAAACACCTCACTTATGGGATGTGGGGAGGAAGCTCTGTAGCCAATTTAATCCTTGCAGAGCTCTTGCTTTATCAGCCTACGCACTGTTATCCCTTTCACTGCTGCCTAGAGCCCGCATTATAGACTTGTCACTCCAACAAGGACCTGGAGGGATTATATCAATTCTTGGTCTGCTGACAGGCTTCCCACTGTGGAACTCCCACTGACCTAGCAAAACACATCTAGGTTAGGTTTTCAGCTTCCTTCTGCACTCATAAAGGTAGGCTCTGCTGTAGTTGAAGGCATTGTCCTTGTCCAGTGGTCCTGTATATGACCTTTCTGTTAGGAAAGCAGCAGCAGGGATGGAATCCCAAACAAAAAAATGCAGGGTTTAACCCTCACAGCCTGACCCTAAAGAGTGATTTTCTGTTCCTCTTGCAGCAACCTGAACTCACAGTTTAAGATTTTATAACTTAGTGAATGGTGAGAACTTCATCTACACAGATCTTTTGGTGTTGTTTCCATAAGCTTTCTACACTCCTCTAGCTGTTCCTGTTGGCCATGCCTCACATTGCTTCTTGCTCCTATCTAACGTTGTTTCATGCTGTTTTTCTCTTCTACTCAACACCTCCTAGATAGATCATTCCCTGTGGTTTTTGTAGATGCTTTATACTCAGAAACTTTCCTAATCATTAGTACTTTGTTAATAGAAGAAGGATTAAACCATCTCTTAGGCCATAGGAAACACTTAAACCACTTTTTCTTGTCCAACTTATATTGAAAATACTTCTCACATAAATATATCTGTTTAGATTCAAAGTTTATAACACTTAGAATGAAATCTTTACATCTATATGCCTCACAAAGCGGGACTGGAGGAGGTGACCTTTAAAGCTCCCTTCCAGCCAAAGCCATTCTATGAGTAATTTGTCATCTAACGCATATATAGATGGTGATAACTGCTCTGAACATCTACATGTTACTGTAATTGTAAAATGATTAGGTTATTTTGATGTAAATACCTTTCTAAGCTAAAAGCACTGAACATGTAGACAGATGTACAGGTGTGAACGCTGTTTTCTTCCCCTGCTTGTCTCTTATTGCACCAAACAGCAAAATACCACTTTTTGTAAGCTCCTCACTTACAGAACTTAAGGTTTGCTTTGTCTTTAGGGAAAATCAGGATTGCAGGTGGCTAACTGCTCCAAATAATATGTCTATATATTAGATCTATTGTTAAGTCGGCCTCTAACACAAGAAGGCCACAGGATAATCTTGCTTCTTTTTATACCTGATCCATAAAGCTGCCTTAGCTATGACATTTGGACCCAAAATTAGTGAAAGGCTTGGAGAATAGGGGATGGAGAAAGAAATATGGTTGGAAGCTTATTAGGAGTCAGTAAATGCTGTATGCAGGAAAAAGGGGAGTAAGATCTATTAGTATTGGCCTGTGAAGATGGGGAAGGGCTTGTGTGAGCAATGTCCTCAGTGCAGTGCTATTTTAAAATAGCTTGTTGGGACTTTATTTGAAACAAACGTTATTACAGATAGAATATTACTTTAATAAATGTTTACTTTAGTTCTCTGATTAAAGGTTAAAAAAAAAATTCAAATCTCTAGCACTTGATCCCACAACTTCAGTTTGATTATGTAGAGGTATTATAGATGGTCTAGAGTCTGTAATTCAGTATTATGCAGAGCACAGTTTAAGGTTGCTTGTTCAATTAAAGACTCTTGTTCTGATGACCCCAACCTAGACACCTAATTTTTTTTTTTCTGCAATTGACTCAAATTATTTTTATTTGTATAATCAGCAACTCAAACACAGCCCTTCCTTAGCATCTCCAGATGAACACGATGTGGTCCTTTCCCTGAGCAACCATTTAATTCTATATTTATGTGTATTTCCAAACCGAAATTGCAGTTCTCTGCTGGTGCAGATCATTACAGTCACTCCAATAAACAGGACTCCACATCACTCACTTAAGGATGTGACTACTTTTCCTCTGAGGCTTTACATTTCTGTCCCCCTCATCATGCCAATTTGCATCAGTTCCAGTCTATAAGTGTTCATGGGCTTGTGCCAAATTTATAATGGTGTGGCACTAAAATCAAACTGGGAATCTGTAAAACCTTTAATTATTCATTTTAACATGCAGCAATCAATGTAACCTATTTTTGTGTAAATTATTTCTCTCAGAGAAATTGATCATCATAAATTAACCTTGTGTTTCTTCAAGATAAGAATGACTGCAAACCATTTACTGTGCGCACATGGCACTGAAGGCCTCTGCAACATTTTTGCTTGTTCCTTATCTGCTACAATTTCTTTTATCCACATTTGTGTACTTTCTGCAGTCTACAAGAACTTTGTAAAACTAATGTCACTGGCCTGAGTGATTCAAAGTGTGTTTCAGCTTCCTTGGCATTAACTTTCTATCTCACTCCACCATTTTTGGCATCCACTCTAGGACAATAGAGGTACCTGATTGACTGAAAATGTTTGAAGAGACTCATGATTGTTTGGGATCAAATAGAGCAAGATAAGAAACTGTGTTTTGACTTTGTTTTTTCAGCCTTGACAGCCTTATACAATCCTAGAACCATTTTGGTTGGAAAAGAACCTGTAAGATCAAGTCCAACCATCAACCAACCTTTAAACCATGACATCAAGTGCCATACCTATGCATTTTTTTTAAAACCTCCAGGGATGGTGACACCATCATCTCCCTGGGCAGGCTTATTCAAAACTTCTAATCTTTTCTCAGACAAACTCCACTGAAGTCATTGAGACCTGCTGGCAGGATGTCTCTTTAACTGATCCCAAAATATCAGTACCCTAAATTTTGGCAGGTCCAGGATACATTACTACAAGGCAGTTAAGAAGCATCAGGTCCTTGTAGGATGGTGGTTGTCATGATCTGGGCTTCCCAGGTATGAAGACATAGTGTGGCATTGCACTGAGAGTACATCTGATCTCCATTGTCCCTCTCTTTCCAAAATGGATTCTTAAGTTCACAAGAATCAATCAGATGAATTCAACAAATTACTAAATATTGTTCTGAAAGTTATTTGTATATATATATACATACACACACACACACATATATATAATTTAGCATCCACATCACAAATCTCATTTCTTCATCAACACTCCAATGCTGTTTCACCTTAACTAGAGGGAAAAAAAAAAACATTCCTGGTGAACAAATTAAAGTACAACAGCCAGAGATGCTCTCCAAGCCTCTGTAAAGACATGAATTCCAATCTCTCTCCTTCACAGTTGCTTTTACACTGGAGAGTTTATTTTCTCTTCTAGAAGGACAGAAGCTTCCAAGTCACCTTGTAGAAATTGTTGCTGTTGGAACAACAGCTGGAGTTTTGCTCTGTTAGTTCCACTTCACAATTCCCAGTTGTGATTTCTATTATTACTCTAATCTTTTTCACCAGTAGCCAATGTACTTTTAATTTCCCTTTTCCCTACTTGCATGGACAGTGAGAAAATACCTACAGTTGTTCTGGAGAGTTGTGGCACTTCACAATCAAATAGATGGAACACCTCTGCCATGAAGTCAGGCTGCGAAAGTTGGGGTTGCTCAGCCTGAAGAAGGCTCTGGGGAGAACTTATTGTAGCCTTTCAGTACAAGGAGGACCTGTAAGAAAGACAATGACAGAATTTTAGCAGAGCCTTTTGTGACAGAACAAGAGGTGATGGGTTTAAACTAAAAGAGGGGACATTCAGACTGGATATAAGGAAGAGATTTTATACACTGAGGGTGATAAAACACTGGCATAAGTTACCTACTTACCAGAGAAGTACTAGATGCTCCATTTCTGGAACCATTCCAGGGCAGATTGGGCAGGGCTCTGAGCAACCTACTCTAGTTCAAGATGTCCCTGTTGACTGCAAGGCTTGGACTAGACAACCTTTAAAGTTCTCTTCCAACCCAAACCATTCTATGACAATAGCAGAGCATAACTAGCAGAAGGGTGTTTTAAACTGGACCAGAATATTAAATTTTAAGAATAGGAATACTGAAAGGAGCAAAATTAAAGTGAATCCTTAATATATTTTTTTTTCACCCTTCTTCTCTATCACCTGTTTTTTGTTGTTTTAGTTTGTTTTTTGTTTTTGGTGTTTTTTTTTTTTTCCTGGAGAAAACACTCGAAGTTCATGTTCCAATAAAAAACAAAAGGTCACTTCATAATTATAATGATCATTTTGATTAAACTACCCTGATCTAAACAACCCTGCTGTGATTGCTCCAAAATGAATTACCTTTACTAAATTAGTTCTGCCAAAAGCTAAATAGACTCATATAAAACCAGAATGAAAATTAATATTAGAAGAGGTTTGGTATAGTTTGAACACTGTTGTGATCAGCAGTTTTAGGGCATTTGCCTCTGCAATGTGATTGTAAATGTGAATTGTACTAACAAAGGTAAACAACTGGCAGTCCAGGGAAGCACTTCTCAATCATCTTCCCATATCCACCCCTTTATAATGTGTGCTCATCAGCATCAATTTGCACTTGACCCAGAGGGCAGGAAGAAAACCGTCATGAGTGGTAAACTCCTTGCACAATTTCAATGCTGCAGAAAGGAAGGGGTGATAAATCTATGTGGAACTAGGGACCAGGAATCATTATGAGAACCCTAGTAATATTATTACTTTTTTTTTCTTTTAAAGCTAAGAGATTCCAGACATTTACAAGCTGAGCTAGAGAAAACACTTATAAACTTACAGACAGTAAATATAGTTTATTCCCTGTGTTTCAGAAGTAATTTTGCTTCATGCATACTCTCCTTGAAGGTAGTTCTATTGCTATAAAGTAACCAATGCAGTTATAAGTTGGTGAAATAGGACTTAATCTACAGTTTCCAAACCAGTATTTCTACTAGTGAATTCAGCAAATGCTTTAAAACTAATTCCTCACAATCCAGTCTATTCAGTAGGGGGTTCCCATATAAATGCTGAGTTTTAGAAGCATTCATGGAAAGCATCAACAAAGTTTAAGATTCAGTTTACTAATGTTGGTTCACCAATCTTCCTCCTTCTGACTTCAAGGACTGTAGCAGTAACCATCAAGGTCTACTGCAAAACCAATTATTCTGTTGCCTCCTTAAGCAGGTGAATGTTTCCTTCATGAACTCCCCCTGCTTTTTGTAGTTCCTGCTCAGCTTCTGGCTGAGACAGAATCACTGCAGGCAGTGACCTAAAGCAGACATATTGTCTTAGCTCAGTTCACTATTGGTCACCTTCTGCCATACCTGCTTTTTGACTGTCTCAAGTTCCTGAGGAAGGATGCAGATATATCCTATAAATAAGCAAAGATAAGGTCCACCACACCTTCTGCATTCCAGAAAACACTGGAATCATCTGTTGTGTTCTTTGAGAAATGTAATGACATTATGGGCATCACTTGCAAAGCTATTCCTTATACTGAGATATGTTTGCTGAGGAAATTCTCTGTGGTTTATTTGTTTGAAGCTGTAGATGAGGACATCATCTATACCCTAAAAGAAAGGAAGGTAAACTGGTTGGTTGTTCAATTTTATTAGATGTTCTTGCAGGCAGATAAATTCCTAATCCTGGGAGGGTCCAGGTTTTAAAATGTATTTTTAGCTCTGAGGATGAAAGAGAATGAAGCCTCTTTAAATGATTCATGTTTAATAACAAGGCTTAATTGCCATGATCATGCACACTTTGTGTTCTACAATTTCATGCATATTGCAGCTCCTTGTTTGCTTTAATTGATTTGGTGTTATCCACAGGTTAGAGTATGAAAGTTTAATGACTACCATATTCTATATAGGACTTGCATGTTTGTGTTGTTGAACCACTCTCTTCCTTTCAAAGACCTCTTTACAAAACTGCTTTCAAGTTGAACTGCTTGATTGGGGGAGGACTAATTTCTCTCCAAGTCTATTAATTTTTCTAACGGATCAAATAAAGCTGGTTATGGTTGTGTGCACTTGTAGGGAGATTTTGTTTCTAGAGACACACAGGGACAGCAAGATTTCATTTAAATCCTACAACACAGCAAAGAAATAATTGAAATATTAATAGTGCATGGGATTTATATTGCACTATTCATTTTCAAAGCACTTGGCACATGTTGCAGCTGATTAAATTCATAATATTGCTGTGGATTCAGGCAGTAAATATTGCCATTTTTAGGACATGTGAGGGTATGTGAAGGCAAGATTAGTGGAATGCTACTGGAGGATGCTGAACTTGCAGCACTAACACAGAATCATAGAATTTTTTCAGGTGGAAAAGACCTCTAATACCACCAAGTCCAATCATCAACCTAACACCACCACAGCCATTAAACCACATCCTGAAGTGTCACGTCCACAAGTTTCTTGAACACCTCCAGGGATGGTGACTCCAACACCTCCCTGGGCAAACTGTTACAATACCCTGATCTCTCTTTTAATTGTTTTAACAAAGGCAGTGTGTTTGATGGTATTCTTTGTTTTTGCAGAGTAATCAGAAAGTCACTACTGTTCTTCACTCAAATATTGCCTGTCATCAATGGGAAAACAACTTTGGATGCTTGATGATTTAGTAGGAGGGAAATGGTATGTAAAGGTCCCACTGGTGAGACCTGCCTGGGCTCTAACACAATCCATTTGAGAAGAAAGGTGAGATCTAAAGGGTAATGTGTTGTGTCTCCCCTTTTCTATACCAAACCCAATCCTTTGCAGGTTCAGCTTGCTTTGCAGTGCTGTTCTCTGACCATTAGCATGAAAAGGATATTGTGATCACAGTGAAGCTATTTTGTGCTTTCTGTTGAGCTTGCTGATTGCTCAGGTGTGTATGGTGTGATGGTTTGGGAGTTCCCCACCCCCCTCCCCTTTGTAAAATGACCCAGACTAGAACTCAGCCAGCTGGAAGTTAAGGACTGAAGCTCTATTTACAGCTCAACACAATGTACAAGCAGAGATATACACTATAGACAGGAATATTTACAGAAATATACAAATGAAAGATAATACAGAAACACAACTCCCCTCCCAGAAATCAGAGACCCCAGGAGGGGCTCCCAACCACCCTTCCACCTTCTCCCCACCCCTATACCTTACCCCAGGGTTTGCCTTACGTGCAAGGTGCGTTTGGAGGACCAGCCAGGGGGGTTAGAAGAAAAGTGGTTAGTGAGGTTACTCAGCAGAGAGGAAAAATACAGAAGCTGCTAGACCGAGACACTGTGCCCCAGAGACTGACTTATCTATGTTTTGAGTACTTATTCTTAAACATCTCAGCAAGCCTATGAGTGAAGCAGACATCACCATTGTTTGCTTTTCACAGCCTATAATATAATTTTCTCTATTAAAATATTCTAATTAGCCTCAAACCAGCACATATGGAAACATAGGACCTTCTTTAGATACTAAGACATGGTCACTTTTCCTTAGACATCTGCAGCAAGCAGGTTTTACTCTTAGTCATTTATTTAAGAGCATTAATAACTACATCCACACAGTCTGTTAGGGTGGCTCTAGAAAACAGGATATGCTAAAATTCTTTAATTATATATGAAACTTGTGGTGACAGCTGCTCTGCCAAGATGCTTTTCTGACACATCTATTGTTGTGTTCTGGTTTTGAGTCTAGAAGTCTAAAAAAAAAAAAATTTAAAAAAAAAAGTTAAAAAAAGTAAGGAATTATGGGTTGTGACCTCAGGCTCTTGGACATTTTGGAGAAGGATTTTTTTCTTTGCTAATAGTCTGTAATTATAAGGCAGGTTTGGATGTGGCACTTGGTGCCATGGTCTAGTTTTGAAGTCTGTGGTATCGGGTTGGACTTGATGATCTTTGGGGTCTCTTCCAACCTTGGTGATACTGTGATACTGTGATAATCAATCCTAATGGTAAAAGGTTACATATTTGCATCTTCTTACATTCCATTTTGGACTCTGTTACCTTGGTTTATGTATTCATACCTAATCTATTAAGTTGAATAATTCAAGGTTCTTTGATTGACAGGCTTCTCAAGATTGTGTTCTATTTCTCTTCATTTTTTCCATATTTTCATGGTGTGAGTACTATCATGCTACCAGGATACAAAGAATTTCACTTTTAGCTACACTTCAGCACTGATGAATCATAGCAACCAAATACTACCTTCAAGCCCATCTGTCCAAGAAAAAGAGCAAGAATCAGTTTGAATTTTATCTGTGCAAAACCATAAATCACTGAGATATAAGAATCACAGAATCACAGAACATTAGATTGTAAGGGTCATGTAGTCCAACCTCTTACCAGTGCAGGATTATCTAGAGTAGGTCACACAGGAACACATCCAGGCAGGTGCTGCATGTCTGCAGGGAAGGAGACTCCACAATCCCCTGCAGGCAGCTTGTTCCAGTGTTTTGTCACCTAAGGAAGCATCAGACCAGCTCCAGAATCGTTCCTTCATTATTAGTGGCTTCCATTTTGTCAGTCACAACCACTAAAAATGTAGCATGTTTCAAAGATCAATGACTTTTGTGGGGCTTTTGTAAATAAGTCATGGGATTTTTTGTGCTTAAAACTCCCTTGTTAACACTTGAGGGTTTTATTACACTCTAATTCTTATCAAGGCTGACTCTACAACAGTAACAGCCGAAAGCTGGTTGTGTTTTAGGGATTTCTGCCCTTGGAAAAGTTACTGTTTCACATTATTTCATGATTTCAGAAAACAATGCTTCAGCAATAGCTCTCAGGCTGTGAGGAGATCTTATTTAATCACTAAAGTGTAAGTGTGCCATACCTGGCTCTACTTTGGCTTGCGGGGTTTCAGTTTCACGTTTCCAGCATGACAGACTTTGCTCCACAATACCCAGAAAAAGAGCAAAGATCTCTAATGAAGGGAGAGTCAGGTGACAGTGATGCAAAACCTAATCCAGTGGTTCACAGCATGGATTTTCAGCAGATAAGTGATGTCCTGTGGACTTTCCTCAATCCTTGTCTTCCATGGAACCACCATGGAATTGGTTGCTGTTCTCACAGCTTAGTAGCTTACATTGGTTTCCACTGAGGAGCCAAGAAGTAGCAGCTTCCTTCCCAGTAAAAATTTCTCTGTTTTAAATGGTCTCAATCTACACAAAGGTTTAGGTTGGACATCAGAAAAACTGAAAAGGCTGCCAGGCATTTAAGAGGCTACCTGGGGAGCTGGTGGAGTCACCATTTCTGGATGCATTTTAGAGCCATGCAAATGTGGTGCTCATCGAAATGGTGTAGCGGTGGGCTTGGTAGAATAGGGTTAATGGTTGGACATGATGATCTTGAAGATCTGTTCCAACCTAAAGGATTCAATGATTTTCTGAAATCATGATGCTGTGGAAAATTTAGTTCACTGTACAGCAATACTATTTTTCCCAGGATCATAGGTTATCCCCTTAAAAGTGTAAAGAACTGAATGATGCAAAACCTGTGACCTAAAATTGGTGTATTTCCAGGAGAGCTTCTTTACTAAATAAAGTTCTGTAACCTCAAAAAACCTAGATTTATAATACTTTTGAGGGAACTTACACTGTCTCAACTTTAGATCAAGTTTAAAGGATGCTGTTCCCAGGATCTAGCTAACTTGGAGACTGATCTTTATGGCTTCAGGGAGTAGGTGGAGGGGAAAGATGCACACAGGGAATCTTACAGTTTTTAAAAAATACAACTACTGACACATTTCAACCTTCAAAGAGTTCAGGGATGATTTTCCAAGCATTTTCTATCTTACTTCATCAGGTATTTATGTAGCTTGGAGAAGCAAACTAAATTTTCAGACCTAGGATGCTGTGAAATGTATTTATGCATATTTACTGTTGCTGTATATCATTACTGAAACCACAGGAAGAGATGGACAGAAAGATTTACATCAGCAGAATAAACCTGATTTATACTAATTATATTATATTTCAGGAACAGAGGACAAGAAACTTCAGAAATGAAGACATAACTGGATATTGTGGTTTTTTTACAGTTCAGTGTAATCCTACTTTATTGAAATTCATAACTGAATAAAGGATGCAGTGAGCTTAAAATATTAAGTGTTTGCTGTTTGAAAATTTACAGGGTACCTCTACTTTTTAATTTAGTAACATCAGTTAATCAACATGAGTGATACCACCAAGTGCACTTGCACTAGCTGTATGAAAACATTTCAGTTTTGAAGAGAACTGGATGCAGTGTGATTTCTCAGTTTGTATGTTGACACTAATAGAACTCTTCCAGACCATGCTAAATTATGTTTCATGTGGCATAAGGAACCAAAAATAGGCTTGGTAAGCAACTAGCAAAAGTGAAACACAGCACCCTCAAAAGATAAGGATGAACTATTACCACTATGTATTCTGTGTGGCCATGAAGCCCGTATGAGAAGTTCCATCAGCTTTTACTGCTTCTTGAAGTAATAACTTTACAATATTTTCATATGGATGGACTTCATCCACCCACATGTGGCTGAAATAGAACTATTGGTGTCCTGTAGTCAAAGGATTCTCTGTTGTAAAACCATGCAGCAGTACCTTCACCTGCATCTGATGAGGCTTCCCAAACCACTCTTCTGTTCACTTACAGTTTAGCTGTCCTGTGGTCCTCTAAACACTCCATCCCACCTACCATCTACCTTTATTTGTATTAACCATGTGCAAAGCATTTCCTAAAATTCTTAGCCACCTGTGAAAGACTATCCTACATGATTATTTCTGCATCTGCTGGAGAGTTTGTATTGTTTATTATCTATGCACAGCAAGAAACAGGAAACTGTCTGGAAATCAATGAGCTACTTTACCTGGGATGTTAATCAAGATTTTTAAGCATACAAACTGGACTATGTTGAGCAGGGTGTGCCTGTTTGGAATCTCCAGAACTGTATGGAATTCCCACCTGGGGAGATCCTGTTAAGTGGCTGATTTTTCAGTCAGTCCCTCAGTTCCGTGTCTGTCCAATACCTCAAACTAGTCCATTATCTCAGCTATGCAGACAAGTAGTTTGCCAGTCCCTGAAACATCCAGGGAATTAATGGTTTAAATACAGTGTGAAAGAACAGCCACAATCCTCTACTCAGCTACACAAGAGTATCTAAAGAACAAATTTGTTTTCATACCTATGAGTCATTGATGACTGAAGTCCTCTAGTTCTTGGGTACAGCTAAAACTTGAGCAGGTGAATAACATGCAGGAAGTTCTTCTTTCTCACTACTTACTGCTTGTACTGTGTCCAGTTCTGGGCCACTCAATTCAAGAAGGACATTGAGGTGCTTGAGCGTGTCCAGAGAAGGACGAGCCTGGTGAGAGGCCTCGAGCACAAGACCTGTGAAGAGAGGCTGAGGGAGCTGGGATTGTTTGGCCTGGAGAAGAGGAGGCTCAGGGGAGACCTTATTACTGTCTACAACTACCTGAAGGGTGGTTGTAGCCAGGAGGAGGTTACCTTCTTCTCTCAGGCAAGCAGCACGAGAACAAGAGGACACAGTCTCAAGCTGTGCCAGGGGAAGTTTAGGTTGGAGGTGAGGAGAAAGTTCTTGCCTGAGAGAGTCATTGACTGCTGGAATGGGCTGCCCAGGGAGGTGGAGTCACCATCCCTGGAGGTGTTCAAGGTAGATTTGGAAGTGGCACTTGGTGCCATGGTCTAGTCTTGAGGTCAGTGGTATCAATTTGGACTTGATGATCTAAGAGGTCTCTTCCAACCTTGGTGATATTGTGATACTGTGATACTCCAGGGAGCCCATAACAACCTAACTGCAGGTACTTCCACTGAGTATATCTCCACTTAGTCTGAGTCCCAGACACTGTGACTTTCAGGTATGACTCACTGTTAACTTCTGACAACTCTGAACCACATAGTAATGCCATCTGGAAATTAAGATAAAAGTGTGAAAATTTTGAGCAAGCACAGAAGAAAATTGCTGGAAGAGCTTTCTGATCAGAGCAGTCTGAGCTGAAAAAACTGAATTCTCATTCTCACTCTGTCAGGAGCTTTTATTAGTTTTTAAGCTATGATTGTCTATGTAGTAGGAGTCGATAGATGATAATTACAAGAAAAAAACTGGTTCGAGGTGCTGGGACATGAAGACAAGTATTACTAAACTGCAAGCATGATGTTTGGCATGTCTTTCTCCTAGGCCAAACAACAATCTCTCAGACAAGCTTCAAACTGAGCTGGTGGAGGTTTAGTTTGGACATTGGGAACAGTTTCTTTACTGAGAGTGGTCAGGTATTTGAAGAGGCTGCCCAGGGAGGTGGTGGAATCATTATCCCTGGAGGTGTTCCAAAGACATCCAGATGGGGAAAATAGAAGGAAGGAAAAGGGAAACAAAGTCTCTTATAGTCTTACCTATTGTTCAGAAGTTCATTATAAGAAGAAGAGATAGAAAGGTATTTGAAATATGTAGATATGAAGCAGGGAAGGCCTATGATTGGATATTTAGAACAAACTTAGCAACTCTAGACTGATAAATCCACAGAGTTATCCATTAAATCCTCTACTGTGCAAGTAATGTTTTATCAAAACTCTTCATAGGGCTGTGATATATATATTCTCAGTTATCAGGAAACAGGTTTAACATGATGGATGTTTGTTGCCTCTCTTTCCATCCAGGCGTGCTACCACCCCTCAGAGCAATCAACGATAAATAATTTTCTGCAATATAGCAGAAGGAAAGCACTTTCTCACACTCCAGTTTTTCTCTCCCTTGTCACTCATGTCTTGTGTAACATCCAAGAAATGGTCTACTTTATGATTGCTTTTTTGTTTCTTTTTTTAATGATGTTCTTTTATTGTTTTGCCCTGAGGTTCCAATGGGAAAACAGAAGTACAGAAGGAGACTAGAGAGAATCAAAAGTTTGACAAAGACAAAGGATACATAAAAGCACTGATCAAAGAAAGTCCAATCTTAGTCTTTGATGATGGCAATGAAATACTAAGAGGATCTCATTCTCTCTGGGGTTACATTTATCATTTTAATTCACGTCAAGGGAAGAAGTGCCAAGATGTATTATGCCCGGATTTGCCAGTTCAGCTCCCCAATTACCTAAGCCACAATACCACACCTCTCTGACTGTCCTGGTTTCATCTGGAAAAACTTTTTTTTTTTCCTAGTCTTGTGTCTTATTTAGGATGAAAACAGTGTTGATAAAACACAGGTTTGTTTGTTTGTTTTTAGTTGTTGCTATGAAGTGCTTATACTAAGTTGAGGACTTTTCAGGTTCTCACGTTATGCTGTGTGCAGAGGCTGCAAGGGAACAGGTGAGAACTTTCCCATATCTGGGAATACTTTAGTCTATGGGGTGAAAAACTCAAGTACATGTTGCCTCACTAAGCATTTCTCTTCCAGTGTAAGCACAAAGGTGATGTAAGAAAGACAACTCATACAGTAGGAAAATAAGATCCTCTAAGCACTAAATGAGACTTCTTCCGCTCTTGCCCATCCTTTCTTTATGGAGATTATATTTACTCAGGTGTGGAACAGAGATATCAAGTCACTGGAGCTAGCTGTAAACCTTTCATTGAAATCATACTGTGGAAAATTGTGAGACAATATCACTAGGCAGGAAAAAAAAAAAAAGGAATACATGGCTGCCTTCAATAACAACATTTCCTGCTTCATCCAAGAAGGAAAAAATAAAAATAAAAAAAAGAAACCCACATTATTTCTGTTACAGATTTGCTAGCTCCTGAGCAAAGCAAAGCAGCAAGGAGACATCAGATCTATTCTGAGGAAGCCTGAACTGGTTCAGCTTTGGTTCTAATGCCAGGTAACCTTGCTAGCTGGGCTTCAACTGGGCTAATATCAGTTGTCTTTCAGCAGCATGGGCAATATCATGACAGTGAGATTCCAAGTCCTTTGTGATCAAAGAGACTTTTCCTGTGTCTCCACTGTGTAAGCAGGCAGAATCATGGAACACATAGAAAACACATTTATTTATTTATTTCCTACAGCATTCTAGAAAAGGGACTCAATGTTAGTTTGACTCTTGGAAAATATTTTAATTCATATTTAATTGAATACTTCAATTTTTCTCCCAAGGAATTTTCTTACCAGCTGTTTCCATGCCAAAGACCATGACACGCAGAGTCATTGATGACTAAGGGACACATTTAACCAGCTCACTTCATCTTTTGAGCAAGTTGCCTTTTGGAAGGTGTTTTCAACTAGCTGTAAGAACATGTTGAAGGAGGACTCAAATGAGTCTGGAAATTGTCTAAGAAAAAAAATAAAAAAGAAGGAAAAAAAGGACAGTAAAGTTTACACAATTTTTTTATCCCCAGTGGTTTCTAGATAGTTGAAAGAAAAAAATAAAAAACTCTTTATTGCTCTTTCAGAAGTCCTTGTTTTGTTTCTAGTGCACAATTTCATAGAATAGAGTCATTTTGGTTGGAAAAGGTCTTTATTACCATCAAGTCTAACTGTTAGTCTAACTCTGGCAGGTCACCACTAAACCATGTCCCTCAGTGCCACATCTACACAGGTTTTAAATCTCTCCAGGAATGGGGACTCCACCACTGCCCTGCTGTCCCAGGTTGGGAACTATAGGGTTAAAAAAGTCCTCTAGGGACTAGAAGATTGTTATCCAATCCCATAATTCTGCTATCTCTTCATAAACTCAGGGCGAGGCCAGCTTGTCCTCCTTTCCCCCCTGCTCCAGCCTTGTGTCTGGCTGGAGCTGCTTTACCAGGACAAATATGTAAGGAGTAGGCTTGTTCTGGGGCCTCCAGAGGCTGTGTTTAGGCCTGTTGGATGGCAGAGGCATGGGGAGGGGGAGGATTGGAGCACTGGGGATTACAGATTTAGTTTTGGGTTGAGGGAAAATATCAAGGGGGTTCGCTATGGATTTTGTATCTGCTTTGTGATTTCTGTCTGTAACCCTCTCTCCAAAGATAATTCTGTTTTTCTCTAGTTCATTTGAGAGCTTTATTCTGTTGGCTCTTCAAACCCATGACACCTGAGCAGCCTGTTTCAAGTTTTGACAACCTTTCCAGTGAAGACATTTTTCCTAATGTCCAACCTAAGCTTTCACTGGTTCAACCTAAGCCTCTTTCCTCTTGTCCTGTAGCTTTCTACTTGGGAGAACGATTTGATCTTACAAATGAGACTTCTTTTTGTTTTTTGGGGGGGCAAGACTCTTCTAAGCACAAGACTAAAGAGGATTAAATATTATAAATGCTTCCAACACCACTTCTTGCTAAGTTTTCTTCTTTGTGTGTGTAAATGAAAAGTTGTAACAGTAGATGTACTCCTTCCAAAAACAGCTCAGAGCAAATCTGGTTCAGTGGTTTGTGGAAAGATTGGTTCTCTGTATTTTTTTATGACTACAGTATTGAAAATGCTATATTTCAAGGTAAGAGATGGAAACTGCAGAAATGAGGAGTAGTCAGTTGAAGAAAAACAGGAACAATTTAAATATAAGATCAATGCTAGAGAGAGAAATGGGATCTAATTCAGATAAATGTAAGATACTCAGCTGTGGAGCAAACACTGACAAAGAACATATATTAAATGAAAGAAGGCCCAGGAAAAAATGGAGAGTGCCATAGAAAGAAAATAGAATAAAAAAAAAAAAAAACCAAAAACAAACCCATGGCACTGCATGGATGATTACAGGAAAAAAAAAAAAAAAAAAAAACAGAAAGGAAAAACTAAATAATAACATTGGTATGGGAAGAAATTAAACAGAAAATTACAAAATTTGTTACCCTAAATCCTGCTTCCTTCAAAATCAGGGTCAAACCTGCTCTTGATCAGACCAAGAATGAACTATAAAAACCCTCTGTCTATTTATACAGAGTAAATATCTAGTAATTTCCAGGGGAGTTTTGACAGGAGACGAGGGAGTTGAGTGGGAGTATCTATTTTAATTAAAGACTGTACCAATCCCTACCACATCAGTCACTCCTGCAACAAAATGCTGTGCTGCCAGCACTGACTTTCAGCTATTTTAATTCAGACTAAAAATATCACTGTAAAACAATATTCTTTACTGCTCTGATCCATGGAGTTAGAAGTTGTCAAACATTTGTTTTCTGTATATTAAACATCTAAAGCTACAATGAACTCTGGAGAGGGAGATGTCATTTCACTTTGAGGCTGCTGCAGCCTGCTATAAGAGCAGACACATGCACACACACACACAGAGGTTCTGTTTTCCCTTAGTTTCCCACTTTCACCTAAACTGCTTCATTTAACACTTAAAATGTGTTATCCTCTATTGCTCTATGTCAGGCCAAGGAAATGCAGAGGCACAGTTTTGCTCAGAGGACCATCATGCCCAACTCTTGCTCACACATTTTTGGGGTTATGCTGCAGATAAAGTTCATGATTCAAGGGAGTTTGCCATGTAATGTACAAAGAGGTAAAACAGAGAATGTGGGAATTTCCCCTTTTGTCATCATAAGCAGTAGTTTGGTCTTCAGCACCAGTTATTAATTCCAGGGTGGATCTTTTTTTTCCCACTGTGAATCAGGGCCTCAGATATTTCTGAGAAATAAGTGTTCCACTCCTCATTTTACATCTGGGTAAAGTGAGGTAGAGTTGGAATAGACAACCTGTCTGTTTTTCCAGACATAATACCTACAGCTGAGGAACTCAAAAATAGTTCCAGTCTCTAGGGTTTGTGTGCATTCCCCAGATGCATTCTTTCCTCCTGTTAGGGTTCTGATGCTCATCATCCTTGCCTTCAGCCCCCTTCAACTCTTGTAAGCAAATAAAATACATATAAAGACCAGCAGCAAATCATAGGATGCAAGAATCATGGCATCTGGAGAACAAATACACTTCTTTGAGGTTTTGGGTGGGTTTTTTGTGTTTGTTGGTATTATTGTGGTTTTGGGTTTGGTTTGTTGGAGGTTTTGGTTAGTTGGATTTTGGGGTGGTTTGTTTTTGTTGGTTTGTTTGGGGTTTTTTCAGACTTCTGTCATTATATCATCTCCTATTCATAGCAGGCATTTAGGAATTTGTGCATAGAGAGAATTCATCTTGTGCTACTGAAATATTTGATTCCCACCTGACATCTGAACAGCATAAAATTTCACAGATTCACAAAATGGTTTGGGTTGGAAGGGATCTTAAAGTTCAACTAGTTCAACCCCCTTGCCATAACCAGGGACATCTTCTATTAGACCAGGTTGCTCAAAGCCTCATCCAACCTAGCTTTGAACACTTCCAGAAAAGGCACATCTATAGCTTCTCTGGGCAACCTGTCCAGCATCTCACCACCCTTATGGGTTAAAAAAAAAAAAAAAATCTTCCTTATATCTAATCTAAATGTACTCTCTGTTGAAATATGTTACCATTGATCCATTAGGAGAAACCAGTAGTAATAAACTAACCTAGATGAAGGTGCAATCTGGCCTGAAATGTAGGGAAAAAAATTCCTTTCCCTGACTTCATCACAGACATATGCACACTCACCCATAAAAGAGGGGAATGGCATCATCTCTGCACATAGGTAAACAGATAAAGCATTTTATGGTCTCAACTAAAGGCCACTGAATGGGAATAGACAAAAGTGTCAGAGGACAGAACTAGTGCCAAACAGCTGCAGATGAAGGATTCATCCCTCAGTCTGCCATGAGCTTCTTAAACCATCCATTTGCCCAAATCCTGTCTGCTAGGATATGTTTTTACACAGTTTCATGGGTCAAAATAGCTTTGCCTCCTGTCTTTTGGAGCAGAAAGTTCCACAGAGAGTTCTTTTGGTTTCTGTGGGGTCACACATGGAGTAAGTTGTCACTCAGTTTGCTAAAGGTGGCACATGCTGGCTCAGACTCCACAAAGAAAACACCTGAAAACAAGCAGAACATTATCTGATAGTCTCCATCCCAGTCTTGTGCAATAGCTTCAACTTGCATGCAACACTGGGGCATTATGTGCAGTTAGGAAGTGTCCTGCTTTTCTCTGAATCACATGTCAGAAGGTATGAAAGTTCATGATGAAGGCGAAGCTCATTCAAGCATGAAGGATAAAACGGTGTACCTCTGGGCTTTCAAAAGTAAAACGGCTTAAACACACACACACACTCATATAGATGAATCAGACTTTTTTTCTGGGACCAGTCTTGTTTCATCAGTGCCCAGTGACAGGGCAAGAGGTAACTGGCAAGAATTTGAATGTGAATATGCTGGTTTGACGATAATTGGAATATTTTAATGGAGAAAATTATATTACAGGATGAGAAAAGAAAACAATGTCTACTTCACTCATAGACTTACTGAGATGTGTAAGAACAAGAACACAAACATAGATAAGAGTCTTGGGCTCAGACACAGAGTCTTGGGCTTTCCAGTTTCTTGCTCTCTCCTCTCTACCAAGTAACCTAACTAACCACTTTCCTTCTAACTCCCCTGGCTGATCCTCCAAACTCACCTTGTGTGTAAACCAAACCCTGGGGTAAGGTATAGGGATGGGGAGAAGGTGGTTGGAAGCCCCTCCTGGGGTCTCTGATTTCTGGGAGGGGAATTGTGTTTCTGTGATACCTTTAACTTGTATATTTCTGTAAATATTCCTGTCTATAGTGTATATCTCTGCTTGTACAATGTGCTAAGATGTAAATAGAAATTCAGTCCTTAACTTCCAGCTGGCTGTGTCTAGTCTGGGTGATTTTACAAAGTCGGGGGGAGCAGGTAACTCCCAAACCATCGCAGTGAACTTCCACCTAAACATGAGGAGGAACTTCTTTACTTTGAGGATAGCAGAGCACTGGAACAGGCTGGTCAGAGATGTGAGGAAGTCTCCGTTTCTGGAGTCATTCAAAACCTGGCTGGAAACTATCCTGTACAACCAGATGTGGGTGACCCTGCTCTGGCAGGGAGGCTGGACCAGAAGATCTCTAGAGGTCCTTTTCAACTCCTATCATTCCATGATTCTGTGAAACATTATAATTAAAATAAAAAAAACCCTAGAAACAGAGCTAACTCCTTCTGCTCAATGCACTGAGGAGTCTTGTGAGTTCTTTTAAGTTTAAGTTACTTTTTAAATGCATTAAATAATGAAGGCAGTGGGAGGGGGATTCAATGCACCAGTGCTTCATGTCCCTCCTTGGATTTCAGTTTTGGGATGATCCATTCAGTTTGCAGACTGGAATAATTTTCTTCAAAGATTAAAAGCTTGAAGCAAACAAAGGCATCAAAAGTGAGCCTAAAGTAAAATGGACTGGATCAGGATGTTCTTAAGACTCAGGTAATTCTGGGAAACAGAAAAAGGATTACCTAGTTGCCAAGGGGAGGATCAATGAACTTTTCTTCATCTTCACCTTCATGTATATTGTCTCTGGCTTCTAACAGAGTGCTTAATTCCATTCCCTGAAAGATATGAAAGCATTTGATTCCTGTTGGAATGCACAAAAGCCAAGAGGAATGAGTTGCAGAAATGATCCTGAAGACCTGTGTCCTTTCTGCTTTTGCATAGAAGGATGATAACTCCCATCCCCACCAAAGCATACCAGAGAGACTATGATACTCTGGGGTCTTGTGGGGAGCCAGCCTTTGCAGAATACCAGGTGGATGGGCAGATGACACAGAAAGATGCATGGATTGAAAGTGCAAAGGGAAGATGCTCGTCAGGCTATGTGTGTGATAGGTATTTTCTGTTCCAAGATTTTGCCTGCAGATGACACTGACTGCCTAACTTTTTTCAAGGGGATTGTTTTCCTCTTCAGGTAACCAATCATAAGGCAAGGAACTGTTTAAAAGCTACCATTTGAACAGAAGTCCTTTTAAGTACTTTCTAAATAAAGCATCACGTTTTGGGTTGGAAGACAGTGCTTATCACATACCATTTTTTTTCAAGTATTCTCATAGAATGGCTTGTGTTGGAAGAGACTTTAAGGATCATCTAATTCCAAACCCCTGCCATAGACAGGGATATCTCCCACTACATCAGCTTGCTCAAAGACTCAACCAACCTGGTTTTAAACACTTCCAAGGATGAGACATTCACATCTTCTCTAGGCAACCCATTCTGTTACTGTACTCTAAAAATGAACATCAGTTTTCTTGAAAAGAAAAAAGAAAAGATATTTGGTTTTAATAAATCACAGTAAACATTTATCATTATCTCCCCAATGAAAAAAAAAATCAAGAAAAAAAGATTTCCAGAGAAAAAAATGTAATCAAAGGTAAACCAAAATGACTGAGACACACCTAACATGCAACCAAGTGTCTTGCAAAATGATTGAATTTACTCTCCAGTAAGGATAGATTCCTGTTGACAGAGTTGAGCTCTTAAAGTTCTGTTGTAATGTTTCGAACTATATATGATTATTAACAAATGTAGCCTTCTGGGTTTGCTGTTTATCCCTTTCCACTCCAGTAAATGGGAGAGAATAAAACAAAAGGCCTTGAGTAACCTGTACTAGTGGGAGGTGTCCCTGCCTATGGCAGGGGGTTGGAACTGGATGATCCTTGAGGTCTCTTCCAACCTTACCATTCTATGATTCTATAAGTTCCTTTAACATCAATTTACTTAAAAATCTTCCAAATTGTTCAAACAAGGTCCTGTAGAGCAACAGGTCTGACAATCTGGATCAGAGTATGATGTCTCTCTGCAGTTCTCAGCATCACCCCTGCTGACATCTCAAGTAGGGGTAGGCACATGTCAGTTTAGGTCTTCACAGGCAGTCATGGCTGCAGACATAGCCACTACTATTTCTCAGGCCATAAGAGGAACAATGCCAGAAAGAGAAATTTTAGAGATGAACACATAAAGAAGTGGAATGGAAAATGTTTAAATAACTCTCAGAAAGCTCAACAGACATGATCTTGGTCACTTGCTTTCTTCAGATCAAATAAAAAAAATATTGTTTCCCATCTGTAAAAACTAGATTCCACCATTTGTCACAAGATGAAAGCCATTCACTTTCTTTCCTCTGCTCTCAATAGCTCATAACATATTCTTTGAGGAGAGGAAACACCCAGGAAACACTAAAATAAATCATACTGATAACTTCAGCAGTCCAATGTAAACCTGGGAAATGAAGAAATAAGGTACTCTTCTCTGCATTCCCCTTGGCTGCCTGTCAACACTTTCACACCATTTCTCATGCAGTATCTTGGTTCAGGAAGTTTTACTTTTCAGAAGATGATGAATCATCACAAGCAACAAAAAAATTGTATCTCACCTTGAGAAAAAAAAAAATACTTAGGAAAACAAAACAAACAAACAAACAAAAAACCCCAAACAAAATGAATCAAACAAAAAAAGCTAATAAAAAACTATGTCTTCACAAAAGAAACCCCACAATCAATATAAAAATTACTGTCCTTACTGCAGAGGAAATGCTTAAAAACTGAAATGTAACAATGAAATTGATTTTTGCCTCACTTCAGTGATCTGAACATGTCTTGGCCATTTTCAATCACCTGCTCTTCCTGTGCAGGCAGAGAAAAGAACAAGGCACATCTTGCAAAGAGAAGGTCATTCACTTTACAGAGACTCAAATGCTTTCTGTTGCATTTTTAGCCATTTTAGTTGTTACTAGCAAATGTAATCAATGACTGAGCAAATAGAGCTTCTAACGAAAGCTGTAAACCTGTGATTTTCTGACTTTGCCACAGAAACTGTACAGATCATCTACAGGGCAGTACATGATGGGAGAGAAGAAAGAGCAGATGGTGGGCTGCAGTGTGCACATGCAGCCCAGACAGCCAACCGAGCCCTGGACTGTATCAAGAGCAGTGTGGCCAGCAGGGCAAGGGAGGGGATTCTGCCACTTTACTCTGCTCTCCTCAGACCCCACCTGCAGTACTGTGTGCAGTTCTGGAGCCCTCAGCACAGGAAAGACATGGTAGTGTTGGAGCGGGTCCAGAGGAGGCCATGAAGATGCTCAGAGGGCCGCAGCAGCTATGCTATGAGGACAGGCTGAGAGAGTTGGGGTTCTGCAGCCTGGAGAAGAGAAGGCTTCGAGGAGACCTGATAGTAGCCTTCCAGTATCTGAAGGGGGCCTACAGGAAGGCTGGGGAGGGACTATTGACAAGGCCTTGCAATGACAGGACAAGGGGCAATGGGTTNTGATTCTATGTGGGTTGGGCACAAAGGCCGCTGGGATCCCTGAGCAGGACCAGGTGCAGCTTTCTGCAGATACAGACCTGAATAAATAATTACTCAGTTAACAGGCAGTCTTTGCTTTTTTCCATTGAAAGGAGATGCTGACATCCCTGGAAAGCATCCAGTGAAACACTTTTCATCAAAAGTGAAAACTGGAATCCAATCCAAACCTCTCATGGAACTACACAGGCTTTCAAAATGTGAAATGCCAGGAGAAAATGGTAAAGGCAATCGTTTGGAATCAACTGTTTCTATAATGTCAAAATATTTATGTTTCATTTAAACTGCTACACTTTAGTCCTTTTTTTTTTTTTTAATGTAAACTTATATACTGTGTACATTTTATACACATTGTATATTGTATCTTACATTAATATAAATAATGTTTTGCCCATTGCAATAGTTCTGGAAGAAAATGTGATGGGACTTTTGGTGTACTTAACAATCTAAAATAGTCTCTTTTTTCTCCTTAAAGATGTATTTTATTATCATAGAAACCCCAAAGAAAAAAAGGTTTCTGTTTTCATCTATCTCTTATGTAAAAACTCGACTCTGACTTAAGAGTGTTAAATACAGAGCACTTTAAGCCAGACAAAAATGGATTACCTGGCACTTCATTCCATTACTGCTGGAGCAGTCTTTATTTTTAGCAACCTCAGAGAGATTTCCACATCCTTAACAAGCACTAAAGACATCTGTGATAGAAGACAGGCCAAAGACATTTTAACCTGTAAAAAAAAAACGAACAAAAAAAAAATCAAAACCCAACCAAAACCCCCAAACTGCAGCTACCTCACAGTCTTATCTCTGTCTCTCAAAAATATCTGCTTTCTTGTTAGTTCCTAAGAAAGACTTTTTGTAGAACTGGAAAAAACCAGAGAAATTTCTGCTTGGGAAAAAAAATAAAATTTTAAAAAAAAATTTGCTCCTGTTTTAAGATTACAAAATCATTAAGGTTTGAAAAGGCCTCTAAAATCTCTGAGTCCAACTGTCAACCTCAAGGCACCATGGCCATTAAACTATGCTTGAAGCGCCATGTCCACACGTTTCTTGAACACCTCCATCAGCAGTGACTCCACCACTTCCCTGGGCAGCCTGTTCCAATGTCTGACCACCCTTTCAGTAAAGAAAGTTTTCCTAATACCCAACATAAACTTCCCTTGGTGTAACTTGAGGCCTCTTGTTCTATTGCTTGTTCCTTGGGAGGAGAGTTCAACACCCACCTCGCTATAACCTCCTTTCAGGGAGTTGTAGTGAGCCAGAAGGTCTCCCTTCAACATCATTTTCCCCAGGTTGAGCAACCCCAGTTCTCTCAGACAGTCCTCTCAAGACTTATGGTCTCGACCCTTCATCAGCTTCTCTGGATGTGCTGCAGCAATTCAATGCCTTTTTTTTCTTTCTTCTTTTTTTTTTTTTTTTTTAATTTGTTTTTTTTCATTTGTCTACTTTATTTTTTTNTCTACTTTACTTTCTTTGTTTTGGGAAAAACATCTGCCTTCCTTCAGTTTTGGAAAGAAACACATCAGTAGGTCCTTGATGGCAATGGACAACAAGCTGTGCTGTTGCCATAGCACAACCAGAGGATGGCTCATATCCTTGGGCAGGAGCACAAGGCAGACTCATACAATGTTGGATGGAGGTATAAGCATTCATAAAGTACAGAGTTCCAAGCAGAGAGATTTCTACTTATTTAACTCCCTCAAAGCAAAAATGTTTCTTCTGTTGTTATTTTAACACCTACCTTTCTCTTTCTCTTCTCACAACCTGCTTCTTGCTTATTTAATATAAATTTTTAAAGAGTTCCCATTCTAGAATGCAGCAATATAAACAAAAAAACCAAACAAAAAGTAATGGGAAAAAAAAAAAAAGGTTCTGTCTTCACTTTCTCAACAGCTGATGAAGAACAAAGAAAAATGTGTCCCTAAAAGACGCAGTTTGCACTTAGATAGAGTTTTGTGATGTTCATGATTACATCTTCCAGCATAAACACTCTGAGTGTGCTTTATTAGGATAGCTACCACAAAGCAGTGACTCTGTCTCAGATGCATTGTTCTTGTCACTTCTGCTTTTCCTCAAAAGGTTTGAAGTTGGTGTCGCAGAGTAAAGAATTTGTTGACTTTGAACTTCACAGCATCACAGAATCACAGAATGATAGGTGTTGGAAGGGGCCTCTGGAGATCATTGAGTCTCAACTCTCATGCCGGAGCACATCACCAAAGCGGGTTGAACAGGATGGCATCCAGGTGACTTTTGAATGACTCCAGAGGCAGAAACTCCACCTCCCTGGGCAACCTGTTCCAGTGCTCTATCACTCTCAAAAGAAAGAAACTCCTTCTTACGTTTTGATGGAACTTCTTATGTTCAAGTTTTTGCCCATTCTGTCTTGTCATGTCACTGGTATCACTGAAAAAAAACCCTGGTCCCACCTTCCTGACACCCATCCTTTAAGTATGTATAAACATTGATGAGATCCCCCCTAAGTCTGCTCTGCTCTTGGCTGAAAAGCTTCAAGTCCCTCAGATGTTCTTCATAAGAGAGGTGTTCTAATCCCCCATTTTTTTCAGTCCTTTCCTCTACCTTCTCAAGCAATTCCCTGTCTTTATTGAACTGGGAAACACAGTACTCCAGATGTAGCCTCCCTAGGGTAGAGTAGAGGGAGAGGAGAACCTTCCTCAACCTGCTTGCCACACTCCTATTAATGCACCCCAAGGTATATATGTGCAGAAGGAATGGCATCCTTTGCTTAAATGTTTTCAGCTCAGAGACTGTTGACATGGTCCTTTCAGCTCTGACATCCCTACATCTGCTGCTGCTTGGTTATATGATGAAAGTCTCATCTTGATCACAGAAGAGTATAAAGGTAAATGGCAGGCAGAGAAGCATTGATTCTTTAGCCAGAGTCAAGGGAAGCCCTATCCTGACTGTTACAAGGGCTGTTGGACACTTCTGGTCCAGAGTGAAGTCCATTAACATGATTCATCCAAGAGGCTCCCTGGAACACCCCACGAACTGAAAGGGAGCAACTGGTGAGGGGTGAGTGTGAGGCTTGTTACGTGATTCTGGTAAAAAATATCTTGGGTCTGTGCAAGACATTATCAGATGCTTAGAAAGGGAACAAAGAAGAGGAGAGACAGGGAGAGATGATCTGAAGTACAGTGAAATTACTGGAGTGTGCTACAGGTGTTTCCTTCATGTCAGAGCATAACGTTGTAATTCACCAGAGCTCTGTTTTCATAGAATGGCAACAAGGGCATGTTTCATTCCTTGATTTGAGGCAGGTATATTTGGGGGTGGGAGAAGTATGAGGATGCTGAAGGGAAGCAAATTAAAGGGATCCAAATTAAACATGGTTCACATCCCTAACTACATGGAGCCAACTGTCTGGAGTCAGGTTTATCTTACCAACAGCTTCCTGATGCTTTCCTGAAGGGAACTTACTGGCTTGTCCAGGAAGGGAACCCAAGAGCTTGTGAGTCAGACTCACAAGGAAGCAAGGCAAAATTAGAGTTTCAGACAATCCATATAATTTCCTGTAGGTCCCCAAAAAAACAGTCCTGAAAAGGGAACTGAACAAGAAGGCTGCAGGATGTCTGCTGAAATAATAACCACTGAGAAGCCTTATTATTTATTGTAGATGTCTAAAATGATTCTAAATCACAGTTCTAATCACTGCATATATAAATGATTTACTGCATTGTGACTGTGTTCTATATTAAGTCATGACAAGAGGATCCTGATTTCTCTTTGATTTTATTTACAAGGCACAGAAGTGCAGAGCTCAAGATTTATGAGCAACTTATACACAACTTTCCTATCTACTGACTTTCCTGGAAATTCAGAGCGCTGAACAGTCTCAGGAAATGCCTTTGGGGCTGTACTGGAGATGTTGGATTTTTTCAGAGGAAAAGTCCTGGCAGTTTTTGTGTGGAAAAGGAATGTTTCTCTAAATGAATATGCCTCCCTAGGAACTAGTATGGAATTAGGTTCTAAGAAGCAATAAAAATCTGAGCTAATGTTATGAATAATGTATTTCCATAGTCAAACCTCAGTTTGGTGAATTCCATGAAAAGAACTCACAACGTCAGCAGGGACCTGTTCGATGGCTTGCTAGGGGAAGATCTACAAAACTCTGGAGTCCATGTTAATTTAATCCATTACAATGGTAGCTACCTATGACTTTTGGCTCTCCCAATCATAGACTCACAAGTGGGTGAGTATTGGAAAGGACTTCTGGAGATCATCCCAGTGGCAATGCAGGATCACCTAGGGCAGGATCACCCAGGACAGGAATATGTTCAGGTGGGTTTTGTAAAATCTCCAGAGAGGGTGACTCTTGCTATTCAATAAACTGTATTTGCCTTGTTATAATTTCACAGCCTTAGTGAAAAAGAATAAAGACCTGGAGAATGGCAGGAAGTTTTCTTAAGGTCCTCTTATAGAATCATAGAATCATAGAATGGTAAGGTTGGAAGTGAGATCTTCTCTACAGTCTTTGTCCAAAGCACATTAAAATAATTTTTAAAGGGTGGTGGTAGTTTTCTTCATCTCTTCATTTTGTTCTCTATTTTTATTTGTTTTGTATGAGTTTGACTTGTAAGAGATCAACTTATAGAATCATAGAATGGTAAGGTTGGAAGGGACCTCAAGGATCATCTAGTTCCAACCCCCTGCCATAGGAAGGGTCACCTCCCACTAGCACAGGTTACTCAAGGCCTCATCCAACCTGGCCTTGAGCACCTCCAGGGAGGGAGCATCCACAACCTCCCTGGGCAACCTCTTCCAGTGCCTTACCATCCTCACTGTAAAGAACTTCCTCCTAACATTTAGTCTAAAGACTAGATTTCTCTTCCGAACTTGGATAGTCTCTTCCGAAGAGACTATGAAGGACTACTATTTTGTATCTATCACACAGCTGTCCATGCAATTTCACTGTGTTTTGATTCAATTATGAAAGTCAAATGAGAACTAAACCCACATTTACTTAGAAATAGAAGATGTATACTCTAATTCTGGCTAACCCTGTCAAGTACCTTTTAACATAGCTAGAGAAATTACTGCAGTTTGTTCACTTTTTGACTCAGTTCTCTTTAAAAAATGTTGTTGTACTTTTGGATAAAATTCTGAAGTTCTTTGAAGGTGAAGTAGTTCCTAGCTATTCAGACTGGGCCACAGCACAGGATCAAGACCAGGTGTGTGATACTCTCTACCACCTACAACCCACCATGTTCCTTGGAGGGATTTCTCTTCTGCATCCACCAATGTTCCAGCCGAGCATCAACATCCTTGGTCATCAGGAGATGAAAGAGAGGTGAATATTGAGCCAAAACAAAAAAAAAAAAAAAAGACCCAACCCAAAACAAATCAATCAAACAAATAAACAAAAAAAAAACCACCCAAACAAACTAATTGAGATATCCATCTGAAGCTTACAGACAAACTCTTGGCTTTTATATCCTCACAGCCTTCCCACATATTGGAATCCTTTGCTGGTTAAGATCAAGGTTGTTTTTCCTCTGATTCTAGTAGTAAAGAACCTATTTTCTCTCTGAGATAAAGAGAAAGGGAGTAGGATACCGGTCTAGTGCATTTTGACTGTGTTTAATTGAAAAACAAAGGATTAATCTGCAAATATCATGAAGTTTGACCTTCCTTAATAGGCAAAGCAGTGGATGTAATTTTCACATTAACGTGTTTAATTTTCCAAATTAATTTCACTTCACTGTCTCAGAAGAGTATTTGTTCATCATTAATTTTTTACAATATCCAGAATACATTCTACCCATTTTTTTTAATCACAAATGTCACATTTACTAAAATTACTGTTGCTTCCATTATTCAAATTACTTTAGGTGCTAAAGATATATTCAGAAAAGATAAATAGATTTTTACACTGAGAGCAGCATCATAGGAGTTGCTGAACAGACTTTTGTCACATTAAACTACCAACTGGATAACTAACCCACAGGTAAAAGAGGAATGACTGAAGAATAATTTGTTTTAGATTGCATGGTGTGCAATAAAAGACTTCTATTAAATTTCCTCTAAGCCAGGACAAGGTTTTCTTTATTAAAAAAAAAAAAAAAAAACCAAACCAAAAAACAACAACAACAGAGTAATCTGACAGACTTATCATCTAGTTGTCATCTTGAGGGAGATTATATTAGTATTAGTAATTCCTAGTTTCCTTTGCTTTATTTGGATGTGCACTTGTCTTTGGAGCAGAAAGGAGATCAAACTGAGAAGAAATTAAGAAGGAAAATTGCTGGTTTGTGTAGGAGTCAGAGCAACATCTCTGAAGAAGTTTGTAACTCAGTGTTAAATCAACTTCATTGTACTCGCTGATATTGCAATCTTCATCCATCTAAGTCCTGGTGGAAAAAAAAAAGAAAAAAGAAAACACAAAAATAACACAAAACTGATCAATATTCTTTCCAAGTGCTTTGTTTTATTTAGAGGTGACAACATTCATTACTGTTCTCCTTATAAATCACTTTGCACATTAACATAGCGTGACCAAATTGCTTCTCATTCTCTTTGCAAAGCATTAGTGACTCTCCAGATCTCAGATAATTATAACTTAGGGTTGTTTTTGTCTTTTGTTGTTGTTGCTTTAAACAACACCTGTTTCACTTTGGAAGTTTTCTATAGAATGGGGTGGGGTGGTGGGTTTTTTTGGGTTTTTTTTGGTTTTTTTGGTTTTTTTTTTTTTTAAAAAAAGAGGACAACTATTCAAATCCTATTTGCATATGATTCACGTAAACTTGCACTTCTTGAATTCAGTGGAAGCACAAAGCTTGATTGGAACTCTCCTTCCAATTGTCAGTGTAATAACACTATCTGGAGTGTTCTACATTTCTGAATACTAAAGATTCAGCTGAGGGAGGGATTATTTACAAGGTCTTGCAATGACAGGACAAGGGGCAATGGGTTTAAACTGGCAGAGGGGAGATTTAGACTGGATGTTAGGAGGAAGTTCTTTGCGGTGAGGATGGTGAGACACTGGCACAGGTTGCCCAGGGAGGTTGTGGCTGCTCCCTCCCTGGAGGTGTTCAAGACCAGGTTGGAGGAGGCCTTGAGTGACCTGTACTAGTGGGAGGTGTCCCTGCCTATGGCAGGGGGTTGGAACTGGATGATCCTTGAGGTGTCTTCCAACCTTACCATTCTATGATTCCAAGATTCTATGATTCTATGATTCTGTGATTCTATGATTCTATGATTTCTTTCCATCTCTCCCTGACTTTTATTTTGTCTTTAAGTTTTGCAGCGGAAAGAAATCTTCCTACTTTGAATCTGTCTTGGCTTTTGTTTTCCTGCAATCTGGCTTCTGTTTCTGAAAACATTAAAAAAAAAAAAATTCCTTTGCATACTGAACTCATCCAATAAAATGTATGCATGGTAAAATTATGTATATACAGAAAATCTGTTTGAGTATATTTTAAAAAATTTGTAATCATATATAAATGTATATATATGAAAAAATGTATAAGTGCATACAACAAAATGTATATGCTACAAATTGTTCAGCCTGGAAAAAAGAATGCTGAGGGAGACCTCATTGCTCTCTGCAAATACCTTACAGAAGGCTGGAGGGAGGTGAGGATTGCTCTCTTCTTCCTAGTATCAGGTGACACAATGAGATTAAATGTCTTGAAATTGTATCAGGGGGAGATTCAGAGTGAGTATCAGGAAAAACTGATTTGCTGAAATTAGTTTGAAATTAGTTTGAAATTAGTTTGAAATTAGTGAGGCATTGGAACAGGCTGCCTAGAGAGGTGGAGGAGTCACAGTCCATGGAGGTGTTCAAGAAACATGCAACTGTGGCACTTCGGGACATGGTTTAATGGCCAAGGTGGTCTCAGGTTGACAGTTGGATGTGGTGACCTTGGAGATCTTTTCCAAGAGAAACAATTCTGTGACACTGATTTACCATTCCTTCTGCTTATACACTGCTCCTCTTTAACATCTTGACCTTCTCAAGAGAACCGCAAAGGCACAAGAATAATATTCAATATGCTACCATGTAATCAAGCTCCTGGTAAGGAGGAATAAATTATATTTCAGAGAGAGAAAAAGCAGGCAAAGTACTTATAAATAAGCATACTAACATTTTCTTCTTGTCTCTTTCAATACATCCACAAGAACAAGGAAGGGTACTTCATACACAGAGACAACAAACACAGTAAAAATAAACCCAAGAATAGTTTACAATCTCAGTTCATTTACAGAACAAGGAAGAAATTGGTGCAGTGGTGAGAAGAAATAGTTCAGTTAGGCTTTTTGGTTTCTGCCAGCATTTTCTTACAGAATTGTCTTCCCTGTGCTCCAGCTTTCCTGTGAACAACAGTGAAATCAGTCTTCACCTAGTCCTGGCAGCAGCTTTATAAGGCTGATTTGGCATTTGCAATATGCCCATCTACAGGAGGCTTTTAAAATGCAAAATATCTCTTCTCTTGTTTCTGACTCATTTTGTTAATGCATTAGTGTTTCACCTCTGAGTTCAATGGTTTGACTAGAATAACCTTGCCTCAATTTGCAATCCTACATGGTTTTAGTTATGCTTCTTTTCCAGCTGCTTTAAGTATGCACATGGGTTTATTGGGATTTAAAATTCATCTAACAAAGGCAAGCTGAACTCCGTCGTGGTTTGGGATGGCTGTCACCATTCAACATAATCTTGTCTAAGCCTTCCTGGTTTGTCCTTGCCTTTATCACACACACTGCCAAGATCAACCTCTCCTCCATTTATCTGCCTTTTCAGAGGGATAATTGCCAAATTCAGTTCCTTTTCCTCATCCCAAAAATTCTAAAATCCATTCATCTCTACGGCTCCACTAAGCCCAGATGTAGACGTTTGTTGTTCCTCATCACTGCTGTTTCAAACTTTAACGCTTTATGGTTTCATTAGCTCCCACAGCACTTTCAGAGAACTTTAGGTCTAATAAAATATTGCAGTTCCATTTCTTACCCTCTGGCTTGATAAGCCACCCACGGAGGTGATCGACCACTACTACGATGGATATGAATTCATTCCAGCTTCTTTCTCTCACCCAGCATTTCAGCTCTGAGCAAAACTTCAGAAGGATGGTGAACACACTTTTTAGGTATTCAAAACACACAAGAAGGCAGAGGGAACATTTCTTTAAGCAGGACTTCTGGCAGCCATTTTACTGGAGACTGATTTTGAGGAAGGGCTGGCTTTCCACTGAGAAAAAATCAAAATCAGAGACGCAAAGCTGCTCCCACCCTTGCTGCCAACTCCTTCATTCTGCCACGTTTATTTTACGGATTATGTGAGATGCTCTTCATGGTGCTGGCAAAAGCAACACACTATGGCTGTGGCACTGTGGGGGTTGATGCTTCTTTTTGCTTCTCTTTGTGGTCTCAGATACCTGCAGCAAATAAGCTGTTCCACCACTCACTGTCATACAAATCCACATCTACAGCCCATGTATCACGACGGGGCCAGGCTTCTTGAACACATGCCTCTTGGACAGCCTAGAGACATAACAAATATCCAGAAGATCTGCAAAGCTATAAATGCCAAACAACCCACAGCTTGAACTGAAGTTAATGCATTTAAAGGAAAGGGTAGAAACGGCACAACTGATTTTGTGAGATTTAGTTAGTACAGCCATGGCACTGCACTTGCAATAAAGTACCAAATCAGTCACAACTGGATGTGAGAGAAGGGTTCATAGACTGTAACTACAAAAGTAAATAATAAAACAGGCCAGAAGCCTCCCTCTGGCTCTGAAAATTAGTAACATATGAGCTCACATATAGATAACTGAATTCAGAGCTTCTCCCCAAATGGATGTGGTCACAGCATCCATCATCTCCGCTGGGAACTGCTCCAAGACTGTGCTGTTCCTTAGATGTTGACTGGATATAGTCTGGGAATAAGCTGATTTGTACAGAACAGAACCATCTTAGGAAGAATGATAAGAAATTAATTACCCTGGCTTTCATAATGCCAAGCTCATGCCTAAGCCTGAAGTTTAACCCTGAAACATAGCCCCATATAATTTACTCATTTAGCAGTAGTAAAATCAATCAATCAATTAATCAATCATTAAATAAATTTTCAACCACTGTACATCCTTCCATCCATGTGTAAATATGATAAGGCCAAGATTTTCAGTGTGCCATAAAGATATTTCTGGTTTACCTCCATCAATTATGTTGTTTATCATTAATTTTCTAATGAGTCTATGTCATCTCACTAATGGTATTGTGCTGTATTTCTCAGTCACCTGACAGAAAAGACTAATTTTGTCTACCCCAGTACTCACTACACAAAATGTTTTGGCTCACTCAGGTGTTTTTCCTATATGCTTCCAGTGGTCTCTCATGGGCTTGCAGATGCTAAAAATTGTCTTGAAATATCTCTTGAATTTACTTTGCAGAGCTGTTGTTTTTTTTTTCCTTTACTTTGTAGGATCAATTTCCTTTATAATAATATAACCAATATAGTATTTATCAAGAACACCACTGAAAATGTCCTTGAGTTCAATGGGTACTTGTTCATGATCACTCAGTGTGTTTTCTTTGGACGTGTTCAGATAGAGACCAGAATGATTTATAATGCATCATCAGTGAGTATGGTAAATTATTTGAACTTGGAAGAATGATAATAAAAAAAAAAATGAATAAATGCATGCAATATTTTGCAGTATATAAAGAACTACTATTTAAATAGCCTGATTTAATCAGGCACAGCCTATCCTGGTTTCAGATGAACACTATGTTCTTTCTAAAGGCATGTGAAAAAAAAACACCCATAATGTAAAAGGAAAAAAAACCAAAACAGTAAAAACAAATCTCCCCTTAAGCAAATACTTCCAATATTTTTTGAGTACTTTTTGGTCAGCTTTATATTTAGAACTAAACTGAGCTATTTCATTGGGGAAAAAAAAACAAACAAACAAAAAAAAAAACCAAAAAACAAACAGAAAAAGAAAGCAGAACAGAACTGTTATCAAACAAAAACATTTATTGAATCATAGAATCATAGAATGGTAAGGTTGGAAGGGACCTCAAAGATACTATAGTTCCAACCCCCTGCCATAGGCAGGGACACCTCTCACTAGTACAGGTTACTCAAGGCCTGGCCTTGAAC
>VWZE01000673.1:363917-387936 GCA_013396675.1 Eubucco bourcierii
ATTTGTGGGTTTTTCAGCCTCATAAATAAGTACTGAACAGGAACTGAATAAGTAACTGATCAGGAGTTAATTTAGGAAACACCAATGTTACGTATCACACAGAAAATTAGATCAGACTTCTGTGGTCCTTTTGATTTGACATTCTGTGAAAAATTTGTGCTGTATACACAGAGTGTTTGGAAATAGGCAAGCATATGAGGCAATAGTAATCCAGAGAAACATTCCAGCATTTCCTGACACTGGGAGATGGGAGCTCATAATAACATGTGTTATGTGTCACACTATCTGGCATGTCAGATTTCTTCACCCATCACATGATCCAGGATGTGTGTGTTTGGGAGCAGAGGAAAAAAATCTGATGTCTCAGAGATTTACAAGCTGCTTTTCTTACTCAAGTGCCTATGTAGTAACACAATTTTTACATGCTGTGGTGAGGCACAGCTAGAGGTATTGCCCAGCTTTGCTCAGACTGCCATTAAAAAAGAGCATTCAGATGCAGTAAACCATAGAGGGGAAATCTTCCTGCAAACCCTATGATAAAAAGTAAAGGTTAAAAAAACCCTCAACTTTATTAATGACATCTTCCTTAGAAAGCAGTTCAGGGAACTCTCACCCATATTTTCCCACAGCAGAAGAGAGGATCTCCAGATTTTCACAGCACCTATGCGAACCACCAAAACATTATGTGAAATCAGTTACAGTACATACTTCTTGCCCAATGTGTCTGGAGAAGATTCTAACTTCCCTGCCCGCTCTTCAGGAGCACAGGCTGGAATTTACAAAACTGGAGAATCATAGAATCATAGAATCATAGAATGGTAAGGTTGGAAGGGACCTCAAGGATCATCTAGTTCCAACCCCCTGCCATAGGCAGGGACACCTCCCACTAGTACAGGTTACTCAAGACCTCATCCAATCTGACCTTGAACACCTCCAGGGAGGGAGCAACCACGACCTCCCTGGGCAACCTGTTCCAGTGCCTCACCACCCTCACTGAAAAGAACTTCCTCCTAACATCTAGTCTAAATCTCCTCTCTGCCAGTTTAAACCCATTGCCCCTTGTCCTGTGGGAGCAGGTCTGTGGAAAGGGACCTGGAGGTCCTGGTGGACAACAAACTCATTATGAGTGAATAGTGCCCTGCCGTGGCAAAGAAAAAGGGGACAGTAGGTTTCATCAACATCTTTGGTTCTGCAGAGACAAAGTCATTATCTCACTATATTAATCACTTTCCAGGCCACATCTGGAATTCTATGCTCAGTTTTGGTCCCTGCTATACAAAAAAAGTTGTGGACAGGTCCAGAGAAGGGTCATATGAGGAAAGGCTGAGAGAACTGCATTCAGCCTTGAGAAAAGAATGTTTAGAAGAGATCTTATCATCGTGTTTCAGTATTTAAAGGGTGGCTACAAAGAAGGTAGAAACTACCAAAGATTTCACAAAGAAAATGTAAGGACTTCACAGAGAGTCACAGAGGAAGAAAAACGGGGCAATGAGTGCAAGTTACTCCTGGGGAGATTCAAATTGAACACAAGAGGAAAATTTTTCCCAACAAAAGCACTGGAATAATCTCCCCAGGGAAGTAGTGAAGTCCCCACCATTGGGGACGGTTAAGATTTGGATGGACAAGGTGCTGAACCATCTTGTCTAGATCATGCTTTTCCAAGGAAGGTCAGACTCAACGATCCTTGAGGTTCTTTCCAGCTTGGTACTCTATGATTTATATTGTACTCAATCATCTGTCAGATATTTTCTGTAGAGACTGACAGAGAAACTCCTTGTAGTGTCTGTGCTAGTCTGAATTTCTATATGAACACTCTCACACATCCTCATCACTCTGAATGAGTAACAGCTTCTGCTGGAGGATGAGTCTGCTGAGGCTGAGTGCAGATGAAGCACTGGTTCCATTGCCACTCCACAGGTGTCTGTCAATTTGCAGTACCTTGTTCCTCTTGGTTTATAATTCTGCCAGATCCTGGCGAAGCCTGTCTGTCTCAGGTCTTTACCCTTTCCCTCTTCTGCATCAGCTGAAGCTCTCCTGAAACTCAGACCACTTCTGCTCCTACTCAGTGCCCTGAACAATTCTCCACACACAGCTAAATATTTCAGATGGCAAATTGTTCTTGATACAGTGTATAAGTAAGAAATAACACAGAAACCTGCATTTCTTCCTAGACAAATTACTGCAGACCCCCTTACCCACTCCCCCTTAGCACTTCTGATTTAAAACCAGTGTACATACTGATATGAGAGACTTCAGAACACCCATGTAATTTCCAAACTGAAACCATTCAGATATGGTTTTCTGGGCTTTCAATCACTGTTTGCTCAGCATAAGGCAATATTAGTGTATTTAATTCTCTGATAAAAAGCCTACCACAAGTATTGGTAATAACAATTAGGGTGGAGGCATAGCAGGGATCATAGTAGGTTCTTATGTGTATGTTCTCCATCAATATTTGTCTTTGTATAGGGACAAATATGTCATTATCATAGTCTATTAGCCTCGGTCTGGGACAGTTCTGAGACCATTAGGTGGGTTTTAAGAAATATAAAACCATTCAGACTTTGAGAGGAAAAGAAAAGGAAATTGGACATTTTCTAGAATCACAGAATTGTTACGACAGGAAGAGACCTTTAAGATCACCAGTTTCAACCATCAGCCCAACACTGACAGGTGGCCACTAAATCATGTTCCTAAGTGTCACATCCCTCCATGGATTCAAAAGTCACCACTCCACCACTTCCCTGGGCAGCCTGCTCCAGGGTTTGACAATCCTTTCTGCAAAGACATTTCATTGAAAGTTGAAAATCCATGCCACCAAGTTGCTACTCAAATATATTTATTCCATGTCTCTAGTTCCCTTCTGTCCAGGGACTAATGATTTCAGGATGGAGAATGTTACCACCAACTCACCACCTATTTTAGTATCAGTGGTTAATGCTCAAATAAGCTCTTCCCATTTGTAGTGTTGAGTCCTTGACCTTTTTGTACTAACCAAGTAGGGACCATTAATTTTAAATTTATCAGCATTGCTATAGCTACCAGCCTATGCCAGCTAATATTTTGAAGATATGAGTAACAGAGTTGTGTTATATGGTTTGTAGTGTTTGCCATTATCATGAGAATAAATCCACACACCATAGCATATAGTCATAGAGCAATTTGTAGATAGGAATGATTTAAATTAATGGAGCTTATTTTATCCTTTTTCAATGGAGAACAGGACTGGATGACTTTGTAGGTGTTTTCTGTAGTCAAGGGTGAGAAATGATTGTCTTTAAAAGTGGTTCACAGAACCTGAGCTGCTAGCTATGTAGAGAGAGCCAAGGAGAATTAATATCCCATATTAAGTGTGAAATGAGAGTAAAGTTAGGTGATGTAACAGAATCATAGAATGGTTTGTGTTGGAAGGGATGTCTACAATTCATTCCACAGTGAGCAGAGACATCTGTAACTGCATAAAGCTGCTCAGAGCCCTGTTCAACCTGCCCTGGAATTTTTCCCCAGATGGGACATCTCCTGTTTCTTTGATCAACATGTGCCAGTGTTTCTACACCCTAATTGTTAAAAATTGTTTTCTAAAGCTCTCTCTTTCAGTTTAAAACCATCAACTCTAGTCCTGACACAACAATCTTTCAAAGACATTGTCCCCATCTTTCCTGCAGGCTCCCTTTAAGTACTGGAAGACCCCACTAAGATCTCCCTGCAACCTTCTCTTCTCCAGATTGAACAAACCCTGTCCACACAGCAGAAGAGTTCCAGCCATCTGATCATTTTTGTGGCCTCCTCTGGACCTGCTCCAAAAGTTTTATGTCCTTCTTGAGCTGAGGGCTCCAGAGCTGGACCTCACAGTATGGGTTGGCTCTCACCAGAGCAGAGTAGAGGAGCAAAATCTTCTCCACCAACCTGCTGGCCACACTTCTCCTGGTTCAGTACAGGACATGGTTGACTTTCTGGGCTGCAAGCGCACATTGCTTGCTCGTGCAGATTTTCATCAAACAGTGTGAAGGTTTGGGAGTTCCCCACCCCCCCACACTTTTGTAAAATGACCCAGACTAGCACTCAGTCGGCTGGAAGTTAAATGATGAAGCTATATTTACAGCTTTGCACAATGTACAGCAGATACTTACACTATAGACAGAATATTTACAGAAATATACAAATAAAAGGTAATACAGCAACACAACTCCCCTCCCAGAAATCAGAGGCCCCAGGAGGGGCTCCCAACCACCCTTCCACCTTCTCCCCACCCCTGTACCTTACCCCAAGGTTTGCCTTATGTGCAAGGTAAATTACGAAGATCGGCCAGGAGGGTTAGAAGAAAAGTGGTTAGTGAGGATTAATCAGCAGAGGAACCAGAGCCCAGAAGCTGCTAGATTCCACCAGCAGCTCCTGTCCCAGCAAGCGACAGAGAGAGACTGATTTATCTATTGTTTTGGTTAGCGTTACCAAAAAATTCTCCAGCCAGCGTATGAGTGAAGTAGACATCATGATGTTTTCCTTTCACAACCTATAGTGTAATTTTCTCTATTAAAATATTCTAATTAACCTCAAACCAGCACAAACAGTATCCGCAAACTCTCATCCCCAAACACTACATGTGTGAGTGGAGTGGACCAGATACCTCAGGGAAACTGCTTGAGAAACCTAAGTGAACATTAAACAGTTGCACAGAGGATCATTTGGGAAATATGAAGTAGGGGTGCAAAGGGAGAAGATAATTTCTGTATGCTGACAACAAAGATGTCTTAAAAGTTTTTGAACAGTTGGGAGGATGGGGACTTCCCTGCTCTTCAGGACTATGTTCTACCTCATGTTTCATGGTAAATGCCCACATTCATATCTTGTCTCTGTATGTATCTCTCTGGGCTCCCCAGAGAGGTTGTGGAGTATCCTTCTCTGGAGACTTTCAAGGCTCATCTGGATGCATTCCTGTGTGACCTGAGCTAGATTGTTTGGTCCTGCTCTGGCAGGGGGGTTGGACTCTATGATCTCTTTGGGTCCTTTCCAACCCCTAACATCCTGTGATCCTGCGATTTATATTATATATGTGCCCTTTAGTACATTTCAATAACTAAATAGACATCTCTGCTGGCACAGACCATCATACTGTACCTCTTATTTTCTGATGGATTTTTTTTTTTTTTTTAAAGACATCTAACTCTTTATCAGGCTATTTTCTGCAGGCTTTAGTGCCTGTATGTTACTTGCTTTAGTTTTGGTTTGCAAGAGTAATTTTAGCTCTTCAGGTCTGTAGGCTTTCCTTGCAGCTCTGTCACAGCCATTTCCACTCTTTACAGGTATGGTGTTAAATACTAATTACACTATCTGCACTATGGATGTTGCACCATTGCTAATTTGTTTGAAATGCTGGCAAGAAGACCTCTACAGACCTTAGCTTGATAACCTCATCATTTTCCAAGAGTTCAACTTAGTTGCTGTTTATTGTGTTGGTTTTCTGTAACAGCACTTAAGATTTAAGCAAACTTTATAGAGCAAAGTGTATGTTAGTTCTTTAGGAGCTGAGGTACAGTGAGATAAAACTCAATCCTGTTGCTAGCTAGAGGTGTTCCTTTTATACAAAAGGGATTTGGGAATTGGAGGAATTCAGAGATTACAGCTTTTGATTACACAAAAATCACAATTGCTGTGTGCACATGTGTACTGTTTTAATTGCCACTAATCAAATAAGGACTATTAATTTCAAATTTATCAGTGTTGCTATAGCTACCAAACCATGTATGCCAGGTAATATTTTGAAGATATGATTAACAAAGATATCTTCTATCGTTTATGGTGTTTGCCCTTTTCATGAGAGGAAACTATAGCATCATAGAATCACAGAATGGTGAAGTATAGGAGGGACTTTTGGAGACCACATGGTCCAACTCCTCTGCTAAAGAGGTTGTGTCCATGTGGATTTTGAAAGTCTCCACAGAATGAGGTTCCAAGGACTTTTTTTGGCAGCCATATAATATAATATAATATAGCATGCAATATATTATGGTTTGGTTTTTTTTTTCTATTGGTTTACGATTCTGGTGGGTTTTGGGTTGTTTTTTAAATAGTATTTAAACTAGAGGATAGTGGCTAATGTTGATCTATTAGGAATTAGACTGACATCAAAGGAATTTTCCTCAGAAGGCTTTAGAAGTTGCTAAGAGGGAACGGGAAGCCTGGCAGAATGTCTGTTTCATTTCTGTACTGAACACCTTTAACACTTCAGTGTTCACTCCCTAGAAGGAAACTGGACAATCTTCTGCAGAAGACATGTTGTGTGCAGCTGCACAACCATAGTGAAAGATGTCATGGTACCTACAGAAAGTCTGTTGTGGTCTCGCTTTCATCGAGGACAGCACTAACAGGTGACCCATGGGCTGATTCTACCCAAACAAGGGTTTGCTTGGTTTTTTTCCTTAGAACATGGGAAAAAACTTTCAATGAAGTTTGCAACCTGGAAAGCTGAATGTCTCCTCCTGAACCTAGCATAGAGATATTGTGTAGCTATCAGTACTACTACATCCATATCAGGTGTGGTATCAGGGCATGCTTCTTCATGAACATGATAGGCAAAGGTAGAAGGGAGATATGTTCCCAAACAGCATTTTAGATTGTTCTGCTCAGGTACAATAATCAGGCCAGACAGGAGGAGAAAGAAACTATTTCATTTCTAAATAAATGAGAATATTTGAAACTTTTTCACTTAGAGCAAGGTCACCTCAGTCTGCTGTACAGAAGGCTGGATGAAGAGAGGGTGAAAGGGAATATCAGTAAAAAGAAAGATTCACAGACAACCATTAAAAGATGCCTCATCATGGTTTCAGATACTGCACTTTATTGATTAACAGTCAGGAATTTGCTTGTTCATTCCTCCCACATCTTGCAGAGCTTCTACACAGATAATCATTAAATGTGGTGTTTAATAGAATTAAAGCCAAACTGATGCCTCCACATAGAGCTACTCATCTTGTTTTGCTGTTCACCTAGAGCATAAATAATATAAGCAGATCAAGGACAACTGTAGTAGTGAAATACAGGCAGAGGGACTGATTCCAGAAGAAGATTTAATTTCTGTGCTTAATTATGAGAATGGATGTAGATTTAATTGGAAGAAATGGGCGCTGTTTTCTAAGGGTTAAAGAAGACATTTATACTCCTCAGTGCTCTTCTAGTTCTCAGATGTTTTTGCTGTTTGACTTCAGATAAATTGCAAACAGTAAGATTAATCATAGCTACCTTCAGATATCTTCAGTGATGACATTTACAGCAGAACTAGTCATACTGAGTTCCCCTTACAGGCTTAGCATTAAGCTGCAAATCAGCTGATGTACAGTGGCCATCTACCTTTCTATAAGACAAGTTCTGGTCTTCAAACTCCCTTTGCTCTCTGCTCACAATTGGTAAATCCAAGTAAGAGTCCCATGAGAGTTGTCTGTGCTGCAGATATTTGTATTTGGTCAGATGAATTTTGTCCTCACCTCTTTAAATTATGTCTCTTCATAGGGGTTTTAGTAAATATAACTGAACTCAGTTGATGCTGAATTGTGCCCATGATCCTTTTTCCTATTATGTTTCACCTTCCTCTTTGTTGCTTTTTCTTTTGTATACCTCTTTATGCATAAAACAGATTCTTGAATTAATTTGAAAGATCATAGGCATTTACCTGCCAATAATTCTTTCTGGTATTCTGCTCTTAGGAAATCAACAAAAAGGTATTCTAAGTGTAAAGCCTTTTAATACTATATGTAAAGCAATACCTATCTTCTTGAGGGAGCTTCAAGGTTCACCTCATTTCTCTGCAACTAAATCTTGAGGATATTAAATTCATATCTATATCTGTATCCATGTCCATACCCATAGTTATTGCCCAGATCCTGCTGTGGGGTACACCTGTGTTTGACTGTGCATACCTCTGCTGTCCAACAACTGCAAACAACCTGGTCCATGTGCTGTGCTTCCTATGCTACTTATTTCCTCTTTTAGTGCACGGAATCTAATTCCATTTTTAAATTGGCAAGGGGTTTTCGTTCCTATCAAGGGCAAGATGTAGAGTGTCATGTGCTGGGTACACGTGCAGAATTTCTAAACACCCCACAACCAAGTCAGGATGGGGTTGCTGCTTGTTGAGAAAACCAGAACAATTGAGCAGACTCTTCAGCTTTCTTCCACACAAGATACTGAGAAGAAAACAAGCAACAACAGACATTTTTCAAGGAGTAATGGTATATAAGGTACAAAACTCATGTGCTCCTACTTATTTACTGGGGTTTTATTGAGATTTCACTTCTGTGTCACGACCATTCACATAATTTACAGCAGATACCAGGCACATCCATTACCTATACACCAGGCTGTCCCTGGCAGCAAAGGCATCTGAGTATTTCTGAAGAGGCTTCATCAATAACCTTCTGTCCTGTAGTCTTCATTTCACCCAAATTTAGATATCTATGGTTTAGATGTCAACAGCTGAGCAACTAACCTTGTGCAGTCATTGGGGAGATGAAGAAATTTTAAAATGTGAGTCATCTGTCCTGTTCTAGATATTTGCTTTCAGATGAGAGGATTTTCATCTTGAACTCTACTGAATATATGAAGTAGACCCTCAGGAAAGAGAGATTAATATTACAGTAACAAGCTCAGGTGTAGTTCACGTGGGCAGGAGCTGCCTCCTACACACAGAATCTTTCATCCAAGACATGATTCACTTACATCTTCCCACTTCAGACTTCCACCCTGTGTTGAAGCAGAAGAAAAATGAAAGGTGTGGGAACGATGGCACATAAAGGCAGTATGTTGATTTTAAATAACTACATAGATAATATAAGTGTATAGAGTAAAACATAATCCCCTTGGCTGAATAGAGATGAATGGATCATTAAAACTTCATTAAATGCAACTGCTTGTAGCAAAGAGAGGGGAAATGACTGATCTGCTGTAACACAGATCCTCTTTCTCACTGTTAAAGTGCACGAGCAGCTCCAGTAAATACAGACAAGGAGAGATTCATATGGTTTTGGTATTCTTCTCATGGTCTTTGTGTTGATTATTGCTTCCAGTCAGAACTACTGTACTGCCTCTCTTTCACTCTTTGCAAATGAAAAAGCTTTTTAAGGCTGTACAGTTGGAAAAAACAACTCAGTTTTGCTTTCTCGCCTAAAAAGGATGCTTAGAGTAGGAAGACAGTCTTACAGGAGGACAAAGATAAAAATAGCATACCAGCATACCCTCATGTATTCATTTTGTCAAGATATTTACAACAGAATGCAGAGGTGAAAGGATTTGAACAAGTTTATCCTGTGGATTGTCAGAACAACTAAGGATTTAAATCAACTCTTCTGCCTCCTTGGCCTACAGTTCTTCACCCACTTCACTATTCTTTATCTGTATGCTTCAAAGTACCACTCTGAATAGGTTTAAGTTGCCTTGCACTTGTTAGGTTGAGCTTTCCCTCTCAGCTAGCCTTCACTCATATCACACCACAGAGCCACAAGTTATTTTATAATGCTTTTCAGCCAGCTAGTTATAAATTCTACAAATAATGCAGTCTTAACACGGCAGGACCTTAAATATGGAGGTTATACCAGCTGCAGAGACCTCAGAAATTCAGTGAATGGGTGGGAATTTGAATGCAGCATCTCAAGGAGGGATTGTGGGAGCACCCAGTGGCTAATGAACACATAGAGAACTTGACTGAAATTTGCCCAGTAACTTAAAGAGCTTCACATTCAAATTTCCACTTTGAAAGACTACTATGAAAGCCTGTCCTGAAAGACTACCCAGCCTGATAGCAAAGCTCAGCTTATGTCAGGTTGGCTGTCTGGGGCTATAGATGGCAATAAGACAAAGAGTAACACCAGTGGTACACATGGAGTCGGCTTTGCTCTGGTTGGAAAGGCATCAGGCTGCTGAAGGGGGAAAGCTTTGCCTGAAACAGAAAGTAGAGCACTCAGCATCCTAATGTTTCCACAGCAGTTCCTTTACTATTACAAGTCTCCGGGGAACTTCTTTAGCCTTAATTCAATTTTGCCACTGCAAGAGGTAAAGATGAGGGTGAGAAATGGAAAATTTGAAGCACTCAACCGTTCTGAAGAAAGTTGAAAGTTTTCACCAGGATTTCATCTAACTAAGAGACAAGAGTTCATATTCTCTAAATATAATTAACATTGGAAGCATAGCTTCCGTCTTCATGGACCATTCATCCACCTAGACATGATAAAACCTTCCTTCTAAAACTCGGATTGGAACATGGTTTTGCTTCAGAGACACTGAATTGCGATGTCTAAGAGAAACAGCCTTTTATATAAATAATGTGCTTTAAAGCTACATCAAAAGATCACCTATATGCAAGTTTAGCACTAGAGATACCACTACTCATATTCCTAGTCATCAAATCTTTCCTGCTTGTGCATTGTAACCACATAGCCATGCATGAAATAGTCTGATCCGCTTGGATTTTGGCTATGAGAACACAGTCTCTGGCTCAATAGTCACAGATCTCACTGCTCAGCAAGTACATTGCCTGTGTACCTATGTGCCTCATTAAAACACATGGGAACTTCAATAAGCAAGGAATGTTAAAAATAACCCAAAGCATCCTTATGTTCGTTGCTAATTTTGTATGTGATGGAAAGAGTAAGAGAAGTATGGAAAAAAGCCCCTGGTAGTGTAGCAGTTGGGGGAGGGGGAGGGGGAAATAGGCAATAGCAACCTGTAAAAGAAGACTGGAATTCAGATCAGCTTGTAGAAGTGGTGGAGATTTTTTTTTTTCTTGGCTTTTTTTTTCAAGTAACTTTTAAAGTATTCCAGATTTTCTTGGAATCCTGTGGGCTGCAACCAACATGTTTGGGAAAGTAAATGACTAACCTTCTGAAAAACCTTAAGACCAATTGTAGTGAGAACATTTAATAGATGCATTCCTGTAGCAAAACATTTAATAGTATATTTAAGCATGATTCTACTAGTGCAGGGCATTTATTGGCCCCAAACTTTATCTCTAGATGCTGAGAATGGCACATCAGGACAAATTCTCAGAGTAATAATACTTTGCCATTCTGTTGTGGTTATTGTAAATCTAGAGCCTGATTCTCTGGGGTTTTTTTCTTTTTTTTTTTTTTTTTTTTTTTTTTTTTTTTTTTTTTTTTTTTTTTTTTTTTTTTTTTTTTTTTTTTTTTTTCTTTTTTTTTTTTTTTTGTTTTTTTTTTCTTTTTTTTTTTTTTTCCTGATTGTTTTTTCCTTGTGGCAATGCTACAGGTCTGTCCTCTTTAAACAGTCTGAGTCTGGTGCTTACAACCTGTAAATGCTTCAAATGTTCTCTGAATTAAGATAATTCAATCTGGTGTTTAAATCAAGGGGCAGGGCAACCTGAACTGGTTTCTCTAGCTATAAACAGACTTGTAGCTTGCAAACAGCCACCCTGAGAACCATGTTTGCCACTGCTGTGACCCTTTTGTTTCTTCAAGTCTGCCAGGGGAGATCTCCATGGCTCCTTCAGCCACTTGAGCAAGAAGAGAGCAAAATATTGATCTTTTCTGATCATGTCTTCTTGACTGAAGCAGGTTAAGGAGCACTCAAAGAACTATACCTGCTAACAGATCTGAGGGCAACAAAGTCTCCAGATAAGGAGATGTCTGACTGCACAACCAGTGCTGATAGAAGGATCATAGAGATCCTAATTCAGCAGTGTAAAATTTGAGGTGAGGAGCAGAAAGAACATCAATTCATACCATCTATACCACTAGTCTATTTCCAAACACATCTAGTGTCACACTATTTTGTACATAAAATGTTGTATTCCTAAATGTAGAATGCTACATTTCCTTCCTTTATTTCCTTCTGAGTCTTGAATTAAAGTCTATGTTTTGTTATGCTTCCCAGTTTCTTGATACATTTATCCAGAAATGGCTCCATAAAACTTTCTCTAAGAGTTTGTGTTCCAAAGAAAAATGCCAGATTGGGACTGTCACTATTCCCTAGCATTTCATGTCTCCTGTCTTGCAGTGTTTTTTGGCATAGAGGTCTTTCCTATTCAGTGATTATAGTCACTGTAACCGCTGGGATACATAGACGTAACACAGCTTTTGTAGCCAAGGCATTACGTTTGCCTTCTTGCGGCCTCTAGGAACAGAAGATGGGAAATTCCCTACACAGGTATTGGCTAACTAAATTATCAGAAAGATGCTACTGTAGATTTAGAATTCTTCCACTGTTTTCCTTGTGGCTTGGGACCACAGTGTTCCAGGGTATGTTGCATTCAAATCTCATTTTCTCAAAAGACTGCTTGCTTTTGCCTCTGTACTCTGCAACTTCTAATTGAGTACAACATGGGATATTTACCAGTATCTGTCTTGTTAACCATCCAACTTGTCCTCACTACCCTATCTAGTTTTAGTTAGCATGCATCAATCTTTTGTTCTCCCAGACCTAGGAATCTGCATCTGCATGCCATTTCTGGCAGCCGGGCTGTGATTCTGTTTTGCCTTCTCTAGCTTCAGCTGTTTTCTGTAAGTCGGAAATTTATTGGACAATGTTGAGAAGGATGAACACTTTTAGAGACATCCAGCAGCATGTTCAGCAGGCTGACCTTGCTCCTCATTCCCAGAAAATGAGATATCTGGCTCATGGAGAAAGCAAGACAGCAATACATGCTGAACCCTGATCTGGTACCAGTTTGCTAGGCCAAAGTAGAAAGAGGATTTTTCAGCTCTGAGAAAGATTATGAGAAAGATATTAGAGCTTTTCCTTGTTATTGAGTGCTGTCTCTGTCACACTGATGGGCTACAGACATTCTCTCCTATTTTATTTGTGTTACAGCTAGAAATGGCAGAAAGTTTAATGACTGAGAAACATAGTTGGGAAGACAAGGATGAGACCCAGACAATTTCCCTAATTGTTTGGAAAAGTGAAGGAAATATGAAACATTTGTTAAAAGTCAAATATTTTATCTTAACCTTTTGAGAGCAAAACAATTCTCTTTGGTTTTAAACTAATTAATTGTTTAGATACACATCTCTTTTAAAAGGGTTAAATGTTGCCTTTTTAACATTCCATTTTCAGCTGTGTGTTTCGTGTTGGGTGAATTCCAGCTGCAGTTTCAGGGCTTTATTTATATTTCATTTGTTTCACAACAAAGCACAAAATCAAGACTGTTCTTCCTTCTCTCCTCTGCAGACAAGATAGATTAAGGGCTGGGGAGGAAAAAAAATAAATACTGCAGGAATTTAAAGAGAGTTAGGAGCCAGAGCAGTGAACTGAACAAACTGAGATATGCTTGACTATATATAGTGTCTCCAGTGTGGATGTTACTGAAGTAGCCATGCTGGTCTCCCTTTAGAGTCAACAGAGGTCAAACCATTATAAATTATGCTTTCTAGGGAGTGGTTTGTCAGGCAGACCTCCAAGATAGGATGGTCAGATCACCTCCCATTCCTCTCCAGTTTACTGCAAAGGGATGGAAGAACACTACTTCAACTGCAGAAGAGTATATTACCAAAGTTTGAAGGTGAGATGTTGCTTCCACACTTTCCTCCAGGTTCCTTACTAGCAGTGGGCAATGTAATGTAGCAGGATGAAATGATGAGAAATATTAAGTTAAATCCCAATCATCTGGAATAGGGAAGCTACTTTTAATAAAAATACAGGAATAAGGACAGAAATAAGCTGATAAGCCCACTAAGAAGGAGGGTGGCTAGCCACTGATAAGCAGAGTAAGAAAGAGGGTGGCTAGCCATTGATAAGCAGAGTAAGAAAGAGGGTGGCTAGCCGTTGATAAGCAGAGTAAGGAGGGTGGCTAGCCATTGATAAGCACAGTAAGAAGGAGGCTGGCTAGCCATTGGAACTTCAAAAGCAGTGCTGAGAAACAGATTTTGTCTTTGTGTTTTGTTATTTGATTCCTTCAATTGAATTATAGAATCATTAAGGTTGGAAAAGATCTCTTAGATCATCAAGTCCAACTGTCCACTGAAGCATGTCCCCAAGTACCATGTCAGCACGTTGGGGGTTTTTTAACATCTCCAGGGGTGGTGATTCCCCTACTTCCCTGGGCAGCCTGTTCAATGTCTGACCACCCTTACAGGAAACAAAATTTTCTTAATATCCAATCTAAACCTCTCCTGGTACAACTTGGTACAACCATTTCCTCTCATTCTAGTTTCTTGTCAGAAGAGACCAACACCCACCTCATGAGAACCCCTTCTCAGGTGGTTGTAGAGAGCCAGAAGGTCTCCCCTCAGCCTCCTTTTCTCCAGATTAAAGAATCTCAGTTCCCTCAGCTGTTCCTCACATGAGTTTTTCTTCAGACCCTTCAGCAGTTTCATTGCCCTTCTCTGGATACACTCCAGAAACAAAATGTCTTTCTTGGAGTGAGAGGTCCAAAACTGAACACAAGATTCAAGGTGCACCCTCAGCAGTGCTGAGTCGCGGGGCACAACAACATCCGCAGTCTTAATGGCCAAGCTATTGTTGATACAGACAAGGATGCTGTTGGCCTTGGCCATCTGGGCACACACTAGCTTGTGTTCAGCATATCAGATGTGTTTTGCAAAGCTATATGAGAATTTGGATCCATGGAGTGCAAATGATTCATTCAGAAAGAGAAATACCCCCATAATTAATGGGGAAGTAAATGGGTTCTACGAGAAATCTTCCATTTTCTCCCATGAAACGTTGTGAAATGGTCAAGTGAACTGTTTTTAGAAGACACATGTTATGATTCATTGTGAGTTTGAAGAGAAAACTTTGATTCCCTGTGACATAAATGTATTTTCAGGAACTGCCTGTGTGCTGGTGTTTTATGGGATAAATATAGTTGAATGACTCACTCTAAAGATATTAGTTTGGGCAGACAGAAACTTTTAGAAACATTTAGTATTTCTCAGCCTCTAGTGAAAGTTGGCCCTTAAATGCCTCAGCTGTGGAAATGGACTGAAGTTTAATAATTGATGGCAAGTTCTAATAATGAAATATTAATTACATTCTCTTTCTGTGCAGTGTGTATATTATTAGACACTATACATATTTATGTTAAAGTTTTTAAACGTGTTAACTTCCATTTATTAAGACTACTTCAATGTATTGCTACAGGAATCTTTTCAATATTGTAATAGCACAACAAATGAATGAGTTTCTGTGCTAATGTGTATTTCATATGAGGAATTATTCAAAAGAAAAGCAGCTAGAGGATGAGATTTCCAAGTTATTACATCATGTATAGGTATATTTCTTCTGCCATGGTTGGTATTTCAAAACTGTCTGGTTCACAGAACCACAGAGTTACAGAATCACAGCATGGTCTGGATTAGAAGAGACCTCTAAAGGTCATCTATCCCAAGCCCCTCTGCAATAAGCAGGGGCATCCCCAACTAGAGGAGGTTGCTCAAAGCCCTGTTGAGTCTCAGCTTGAGTATCTTCAGGGAACAACCTCAACTACCTTCCCAACCTGTTGCAGTGTTCCACTACCCTCATGGTGCAGAACTTGTTCCTGACATCCAATCTAAATCTGCTGCTCTAATTTGAAACCATTACCCCTCATCCTACCACTACAGGCCTTTGAAAACAGACTCTCTCCACCCTTGTAGGCCAACTTCAGGTACTGGAAGGCTTCTATTAGGTCCCCCTGGATCCTTCACTTCTTCAGGCTGAACAAACCCAGATACTCCATGAATTCATTCCCACTCAATGCATCTCCAGCCATGAATTCATCTCCCACTCTAAATCTGTGGACATGAAATGACCTCAAGTTCATCATTTCACTTCCAAGATGAAGAAGGCATTTGACATACACCTGGATTAAAAAAGATGTCTTAAAAACAGATTGTTATTTCCCCAAGTGTGAGTCTTTTATACAGTGTGTCAAACACCTCTTATTCTGAAGTCATTTACCTGAATCTTTCCACTCATTTCACATAAAAATAGATTCAAGGAGTTTATCACTGCATGTGGTACTTGCAGGTAAGAGGAATATTAGAAGGCAGGCAATATCTTCATATATGACAGTACCTACTCTTTCAGAATTTAAAAACTAAAATTATAGTGAGCAGAAATAGAACTCAGTCCTTTACCAAATTGACATAGAAGGTCTCAACATTCTGCAAAGATTGTAAATCACACTTACAAATACACATGTGCTGGTTTGAGGCTAATTGGAATATTTTAATAGAGAAAATTATATTGCAGACTATAAAAAAGAAACAATGGTGATATCTACTTCACTCCTAGGCTTGCTGAGATATTTAAGAAAAAGGACTCAAAACATAGATAAGTCAGTCTCTGGGGCACAGAGTCTTCTGGCTTCTCTCTGCCAAGTAACCTCACTAACCACTTTCCTTCTACCTCCCTGGCCGATCCTCCAAATTCACCTTGCACGTAAGGCAAACCTTGGGGTAAGGTACAGGGGTGGGGAGAAGGTGCAAGGGTGGTTGGGAGCCCCTCCTGGGGTCTCTGATTTCTGGGAGGGGAGTTGTGATTCTGTATTACCTTTAACTTGTATATTTCTGTAAATATTCTGTATATAGTGTATATCTCTGCTTGTACATTGTGCTGAGCTGTAAATAGAGCTTCATCTCTTAACTTCCGGCCAGCTGAGTTCTAGTCTGGGTCATTTCACAAAGTGTGGGGGGCAGGGAACTCCCAAACCATCACAACACATCAGGATTTTTTTATCTCGGACCCAAAGACTCATCCCCTGACTCATGTATCCAAAATCTAAGCATTTATTCCAGTCTGCTTTTCTAAACTCTCTGTGTAATCAGTAGACTGTTACTAACATTTTCATACAGAAATTTAACTCCTCCTAACACAGGCATGCAGACAAGGCAAAAATTGACTTCTAGAAATGCTTCACTTACTTATCTGAAAAGCTCAACATGAGCCAGCAGTGTGAGTGCAGCCCAGACAGCAAGGGAGTCCTGGGCTGCATCAAGAGAAGTGTGGCCAGGAGGGCAAGGGAGGGGATTCTGCCCCTTTACTCTGCTCTTGTCAGACCCCACCTGGAGTCCTGTGTGCAGTTCTGGAGCCCTCAGCACAGGAAGGACATGGAAGTGTTGGAGCAGGTCCAGAGGAGGCCACAAAGATGATCAGAGGGTTGCAGTAGCTCTCGTATGAGGACAGACTGAGAGAGTTGGGACTCTGCAGCCTTGAGAAGAGAAGGCTTCCAGGAGACCTTATAGTAGCCTTCCAGTGTCCGAAGGGGGCCTACAGGAAGGCTGGGGAGGGATTATTTACAAGGTCTTGCAATGACAGGACAAAGGGAAATGGGTTTGAACTGGTAGAGGGGAGATTTAGATTAGATGTTAGGAGAAAATTCGCTCCAGTGAGGGTGGTGAGGCACTGGCACATGTTGTCCAGGGAGGTTGTGGATGTTCCCTCCCTGGAGGTGTTCAAGGCCAGGTTGGAGGAGGCCTTGAGTGACCTGTACTAGTGGAAGGTGTCCCTGCCTATGGCAGGGGGTTGGAACTAGATGATCTTTGAGGTCCCTTCCAACCTTACCACTCTGTGATTCTATGATTCTGTATTCGAAACACCTTTGTTCCTTGAAAACCACAGCTGAGACCCAGGATGGATACCTACATATAAAACATTTCAAATTATATTGCTTTTGAAAATTAGAACTTTGCTTGGGCAGCCAAATCAGGCTGTTTGCTTTCAGGTGCTACTCTATGCTCTTAAACAGTGATCTAAGATCTTGACATAGAATGGTCATAGAATCATAGAATGGTAAGTTTGGAAGGGACCTCAAAGATCATCTAGTTCCTACTCCCTACCATAAGCAGGGACACCTCCCACTGGTACAGGTCACATCTTCATCTAGACACTCAATCCAGGCAACTTATTCTATAGGTAAAATCCCTTGCTGAGAATTTATAACCCATTTTATTCTGTGGCAAACAAAATACATTCTAAGAGTCTTTGACTGTGATATCTCTCACCTCCTACCCTTCTTCCTACAAGAAGCTGTACTGATATATGAACCAAAATTAGTCTTAGTACGCAGTAGCCTTCTTGCAGAGTTGTGGACATCTGGCAGAACAGGTTGAATGATTATTCTCGTCCCAACAGCGATTTGCGCTGCTGAATAAAAATGCTCACCCCACAGAGACAAAACCATTTGTGCTGCTAAACTGAGACCTCATCTCAAGTGTCATTACATTACTTGTCAGGAGAAAAAGTCTCTTGGCATCTGAGCTGGACCATCAGTCCTTTTGACTGGCATGTTTTTATGCATGTTCAGCAGTCCAGGTGAAGACTGAACGAAGTGGTTTTTCAACATTTTCACTGGATCACATAACCCTAGGCTAAAGAGTGAGACCTTGACCCTGAGTCATACACTGTAACAGCACTAAGCACCATTTACAGCCCTTCCTTTCCCACATGCACTAAAATCAATAGATTGATTCTTCTGCCTGAGCTCACTATGCCTGCATCACAGATTTGGAAGTTGTGTTTACTATGCTGCTCCCTGTCTTCACAGTCAGTGCCTGGTATTTGAGAGAGACATCTCTGAGAATGCTTTAGAGTTCTCTGACAAACCCATCTACTTCCTTTGACAGGAACTGAGAAAGCAAATAATTTTTTTCCCCAGACTTGCACTTACCATCTGAGCTTAGGTATATCTTATTCTTACCATGCACACTTATCATGATGTTCAGAATTGACAATACTATAAAGACAGCTTAGACCATTGTTATTATTACGTTTGAGGCTACCTATTTTCTTTGGACTTTGATTTGGGTTGCTTGGTCTCAAAGACAGCGATTGTTATTGTAGTTCTTGTGTTTGGATGAGTGTTCATTGCTAGCATTACTTCCTTAAGACACAATTGCCTCTGCTTCAGTATTTTCAGCCATTAAACCTCTGGGGGGAAAAAAAAATCTTTGCTTCCATTTAGAGCAAAAAATCTCAAACCTTCAGTTTCTGTGAACGTCTTCTGGATGAGCCTATAATGCTCTTTTATTTAATGAGATGTCCCTTGACCAAAGTTAGACAATAGGAACATCCTGCTTCAGCTTCACTCCACCTTCAGGTGATGACCCATGCTAAACCCACCTGAGAAGCTAGCAGCTCTTCATGCTCAATGTACAGTGTTTAACTGAACTTTTCCAAGGAGGTATGCTGAGGACAACCCTCTTTTGTGAGATCTAAAGTCCTTTCAGCAGCACATTGTCAACATCTTTTTCCAATACAGGTGTTTTTCATTCTTTCTTGTCAGTTCCTGACCTGACCTGAGTTAGCTTATGAAAGCTGAAAACTATCTCCTTTTGTATGTCTTCTTCAAATGAGAATGTGTTTGTCTTGGAAGCTGACCATGTTTTTGTATCAGTTCTAGGCAGGGGTCCATCCACTGAACTACCAACAACCTGGCAGCTAGCTAAGATGGTACAGCTCATGTGCTGTGACCAAGAATATTTCACTTCAACTAGATTAATGAGGTAATAGTCAGAGTTTCAGTGTAGTTCCCTGCCAGAAAAAAACAAAAAAAATTACATGCACATAAATCTGGACTTTATTGAAAAACTGTTTTTCATTGTTATTCTTTTTATGTGTCTAGTTGAAATTTTGCAGGAGAGTTGTTATATGCTATTGGAAATAAAGCATCGGCTTTTCTCCTCAGACTTGTGGGGTTTCTTTTTAAAGAATCCTGCTTATTCTATTTTATATATATATATATATAAAATCATAGAATCATAGAATGGTAAGGTTGGAAGGGACCTCAAGGGTCATCTACTTCCAATCCCCCTGTCATAGGCAGGGACACCTCCCACTAGNACCTTGTCAATAGTCCCTCCCCAGCCTTCCTGTAGCCCCCTTCAGATACTGGAAGGCTACTCTAAGGTCTCCTCAAAGCCTTCTTTTCTCCAGGCTGCAGAGCCCCAACTCTCTCAGCCTGTCCTCATAGGAGAGCTGCTGCAGCCCTATGATCATCTTCGTGGCCTCCTCTGGATCCACCCCAACAGTTCCATATATGTATGACAAATAGTATTTTAATACTATTCAATAAGAAGTTCAAAAGAACACAGTGGGGAAAAGAAAAAAAAAAAAAAAAGAAAAAGAAAAAAAAAAAGAGAAAAGAAAGGGCAAAAATAAATCAGTGTAAGCTTAGATTTTCATACTTGTTCTCATTTAGGAAAGAAATAGGGTAATCTTGTGGTGAATTTCTGACATTGTATTAAATAATTAAAAGACATTTTTACACTTTTCTAGTGCAACAAAATTCATATTCATTTGAGGACTTTTCACACTCCTAAACAGCAGAGTTTGAGCAGTGGGTTTTTTTTCCTGGTCTCGCTAATCAACGAGGCCAGAGGTATCTCCAGGTAAGCCACAGTTAGAATAGTCTCATTTTGTTTGATCTCTGAGGGAACCTCTCTTATTCTGCAGAGATCAGGCAGTTTAGCCATCTGCCTTGGGCTGGGATGAATAGTCCCAGCTGCCACTCCACAGGAGGACTAGATTTTTATACAGGAAAAATTAAAAGATCATGAAGTGCTGAGAGTGTGAAAAAGGATGGGATGCAAAGTGCAAACCCATGCATATTGGCTAGGATTTAAATACCCAAACTGAAGGTATTTTAAATTATACTTTTTAAAGTAAGTTGGATGCTTATGTGTAGCTTGCAGATAGCACAGACACGTGACATCTTCACAGTCATCTACCCTCTTATAGACACACTAGAATGGGCTGGAAGGTATAACTGCCCATAGCAGGGGGTTTGGAGCTAGATGATCTTTAAGCCAAACCATTCTATGATTCTGTAAAATAGCCATGGTTTCACCAGTTCCAGAAAAGACCAAGGATCAGTACTCAGGTTCAAATAGTGATCCCAAATTGCTTATCTCACTAATGTGCTGGAAAGTCTTTGGCACAGGTATGATCCTTGCTTTCTCTCCCGCTCTCATGTGCTATCCATACATAGTTTGGAGTCAACAGGTAGTAGGAATGAGGTGGGCAGATATGGAGAAAAGCTATCAGACTGCAAACTACAGCATCTCCTCTCACCATAGGTATGCAGAAAGGGCACTGGTTCCTTTTGTATGCTTGAATGGAACAGCTGTTGTGAACATGGTAATAAAACAACAATAAAATCTAAAGGTATATGCAACCCAGGAGTAATTATTAACTCACTTGGAAGATTCTTGCTTGCTTCCCTACAGTGATTGTGCCTTGAGAGCAGCATGAGGAAGCAATAAATTACTGTCAATAATTAAACTAACAAATTATTGTCGCGGGCTCCACTGGACAAATATTTAACCACTAATTGGTATCATGTCTCCTCCTTAACCCAGTAATAGAAGAGTTACTTTCTATAGTGTATTTTGTTTCTAATTTCTAGAAAGTCAGGGAATGGAGAGATGGCACCTGGCATGACATGGACTTGGCAATCCAATCAGTTTTCTAACTATTGCCACAGTACACTTGAAGAAGCAATACTAATGATGGTGTTTGTAGAGGTGCTAGCCTGTCCAAAGCTGGATTATGTGTGTTCCAGGCAGGGCAGTTGTATTCCACTTACCTCACTGATTTGTAAAATCTTGTAACAGGAACACACATAGTAAGAATCTTATTCGTGATGTAGCAGAATGTAAAGAAATCTTTACCAGCGTAGACATTTTAAGAAGCCCTGGGAGGAAATTTGTGGCTTAAACACACTCTGGTTGCCTAATTAACCCAATGTCCAAAAAACATTGTTATCTGGTTATACTTCTGGTATATCATGGCTACATGTGTTGTGGTAAATCAAACAGGACCAGGGCCCACTTGCTGTCTCTGAGGCCAAACATCACGCAGAAGCCCCTTGTCTTTACAACTGAACTCTTTCAACAATGCCAGATACAAAGTGCCTGCTGGGAATGACCACTGTAGTGCTGTAATTTCTGTGCCATGGCCAAGAGCTGTTTTGAGGAAGGCTGCTGGAGGCTGCTGGCTCAGAAGGGCTGTTGCTTATGCTGGGGACACTCTTAAAAGTTTGCAAATCTGACAATGAAGATACAGATCCTTGCAATATTCCTTGCAAGTTCTTGCAACAGAGTAAACAGTATTTTGTGACTTGATATATGGGATAAATATCACAAATCATAGGTGTTTTGACCAATTAATATTAAATTTGGACAGTTTCTGCTATTTTATCAGAAAAATAAATGGCAAATGTTTTGCAGGCCTATGCTGGTTTCCTTACACAAGTATTAAGCTACAGCAGCTGAGAACCTTGACAAAGAACAGAATTCTCAATGGCACCAAGACTGGTGGCAGATTTTATACCAAGCAAAGACAAAACTGCAAGGCTTGCATTTCAGAAATTTTGAAAGACTGTAAAGCACATAAACTTGAAGGCAGAAATTGAAAAGAAACAGTAAAATGGAGGATTCCTGTACTGCTTGCCATATTTCAAACAGGCTTAAACTTCTCTTTAAAAATATAAACTTCACTTCAGCCCTAAGTGAGTGAAAGCAGTCTGCTAAAGATCAAAATGAATGGTTGTGGTAATATTTTCTGGTCTTAACATCAACAAATCCTTTAAATAAATGCAGATTTCCATGCAGAATTTTGGAGCTCTCCATTTGTCTATATAAAGCTGGTTATATGTGTAGCTATTTAGTGACCATTCCACACAACAGATTTCCTATAGTGATGTTTAAAATCACAGAATTTAGACATAATACACTATGACACTTTACACTTCCCAAAAGGGATTTAACAAGTCCTCATATAAAGAGATTACTGTGTTTGCTTTATTTCCTTTGCTTAGAACTACTTGTATTCTGTTGGAAGTACTTGATCCTGTCTAGATTTGAAAGCAAAGCTATCCTGGATGTACCTACTGGCACAAAATTTTGCAGGAGAATGCAAGGCTCAGGGAGTAGAATTGTTTCTGGACATTAAGGGTGGGATTCATAGAATCATAGAATGGTAAGGTTGGAAGGGACCTCAAGGATCATCTAGTTCCAACCCCCTGCCATAGGCAGGGACACCTCCCACTAGTACAGGTCACTCAAGGCCTCATCCAACCTGGCCTTGAACACCTCCAGGGAGGGAGCATCCACAACCTCCCTGGGCAACCTGTTCCAGTACCTCACCACCCTCACTGTAAAGAACTTCCTCCTAACATCCAGTCTAAATCTCCTCTCTGCCAGTTTAAACCCATTGCCCCTTGTCCTGGTATTACAAGATCTTGTAAATAATCCCTCCCCAGCCTTCCTGTAGGCCCCCTTCAGATACTGGAAGGCTACTCTAAGGTCTCCTCAAAGCCTTCCTCTCAACTGATCAGATGTATCTGAACTTAACACACCTACAGACCTTCTTTTCATGTTTGTATCACATCAACACACTTTACCTGTTATCCTGTTTCTAAGAGGGCAACTTTGGTGTCCACTTATATTCATGTATATTTTATCAGATGCTGAAATTAGAACTAATAAATCCTACCCGCAGTAAGATAGAGACCTCAGAATCTGGTCATGTTTGAAGAGTAAAATGTTTAATTACCAAAGTGAGAAACATTGAGGAGTGGAAGGGAAGAACTACTTTCTGACTGCCTCTAAACAAAATCTTTATTCCCTGCTTTACTCCTGTTTCTTAATGTTTCCATTTTCCAAATTATTTCAGACTTCTAGATGTCTTTTGCTCTCATTCAACCCAACCACAACTGCACTGCTTAAGAGAAGAGGCAGAAACACAAATGTTTGAATTTCCAAGACAGATTTTTCCCCCTCTTTTTTTTTTTTTTTTCTTTTTTCTGGAGAACCTAATATCAGAACAGTAGACTCAGTTCAAAATATTTCTCTACATTTGGCCTTCCTCATACAATTCATATGTCTACCATTTTAATACAAATTCCTCTAGAGAAGAACATCTCTTCTACATGCTTCTTTGAAGACCATACACCATCCAGGAGGATGATGCTTTCATGGGATCACAGCTTCTAGAATGTCATGAAGAGAAAAAGAAGATAGCAAATCTACCTTGCTGGATGTCATGGAAGTAAACACCAGGGATTATTTTTTAATTCTTCCTAAGAAGAAAAAAAAAAAAA
>VWZE01000673.1:388304-437709 GCA_013396675.1 Eubucco bourcierii
AAAAAAAAAAACAAAAACCCTGCTGTGGAAACCCAAATATCCTGCACTTCATGGAGAAGTGGTTATTGTAATTTTTGAGAACCACTGTAGCCCAGAAGCGCACAGTCAAGAGATGTTAATGGAACAAAAGCACCAGATGTGTCATTGCTGAAATATTTTATTGTACATAAATGAACAAGTGGGGCAGAACAAAGGCAGGCATGATATCTAGGCTTTGTCTCCAGTATAAATGTGAAACTCTGTCCCCCAAAGGGAGAATCTAATAGGCTCAATTAAGATCTAATTGAGCCTTTTTATGAATTTTAAAGAAATAATCTTTTGCCACTTGCCTGCAGAGGACTCGCGGACCATGAAGAGCTGATGCTGTCATTACAATGTGCTGAGAGGCATCTGCTTTCTCTGGGTGGCATTTTTATTGTGTTTTACATGCTATTAAGTATACAAAAGGCCATGCAGTTTCAATGATTAAGAAACAATATTTAGAAGTTAGCACATTTATTTTAAAAATAGAAGTGGGATCTTTACATGTCAGCAGCCCTTCTACCTCGATCTGTCAGGGGAGAGTATTCTTACCCCATAGCAGCTTCTAATTAAATTTCTTTTTAGTGTAAAACTCTTCAAACTGTGCGTGTGCTTAACTATGTCAGACCTGTCAAAATACATGAAGGTTTGATGGGATTAAATCTATAGCAGCATTACACAGAAGGATGTGTCACAGACATAATTTTTTTTTCTCCAATGAAACATGGACAGAAACAAACAAAAAACTCTCTTCATGGTGGCACCCTGCATACAAAGCTCACTTGAAACACTGCTTTGTCCAGCAATGTTCATAATGTTAATAAGGTTTTTTTTTTATCGAATAATCATTTTCTTAATATAAATATTGTCATAGACACCTCCTGCTATTCTGTTTTGTTCTCTTTATGATGGCATGGAAATTAAATTGAAAATAAAATTAAATGAAAATATTCTGCTAACAAGTGAAAACTGGAGACTGAGAATTCCAGAATTTAGAAGCAAAGTGCATTTCTAGTTCTGAAGTGGAAAAAAATCATTGAATTATCCATTTAAACTCTCTACAAAGCATCAATACACAAATGCAAAGGTGGAGGAATGGGATTGTTTAGCTCAAGTGTTGCAAGAGTAAAGCAAAGTGAAGTTGCTTTCTAAAAAGTAGTTTAAACAAGTGGAATATTTTCTAGAGCAGGAAAGAACACATAGGTCTGCAGCTTGCTTTGGGATGGAGCCCTCGAAAGAATCCTGGTTCAGATATTTAAAAGCAAGCTTCTGCATGTGATTTTTTACAGATGAGCCTACTCAGTCATCTCCCAGTACAGACACTGGAGATCCAGCTGATGCCATCAGTGAGCTCTAAGAACCATTCATTTCAACCTAAACCAAAGACCAAATTTTGGCCAGTGATTAATCCCCTCCATTGACTGTATGGCCTTGATCTTCATGGACAGTAGTGGCCACCTGGGTGCTTAGCTCAGAGAGACTTAGCAAATTCACATCTTTAAAAATAAGTGTCTGAATCTGGAACATGTTGAGCACTTTTCCTGTCAACTTCCTCTTGTTTTGCCTTATCCATTAGCATTAAAATCTCCCGAGGGGCAGGCTTGCCCTTACTATGTTTTTTGAAGACCTTCTGTAAGGGTCAAGCTTACCAATTCTGTCCAGGCTCTTCAGGTACTGTAAGACTGTAAAAAATAGTTTATTGCTTTTTTTTTCCTGTATGAACGTAAGTACCTACAGACATTCTTCTCAAAAGAAAAAAAAAAAAAAAAAAAAAAAAAAAAAAAAAAAAAAAAAAAAAGAGAGAGGGAGATTTACTTGAAATTGAACTCAAATTAGGAAAAGAACATGTGCTGCAAAGGTGAACCCTGATGTAACAAGGAGTAACTTGCTGCATGTGTTATCAAGGAAGGCATCTGGGGGCTCACTGTCTGGAGGCACCCCACCTCCAGTCCTGTGTGGTAGTTTGAGGGATCCCAGATCCCCCTTAAACAAAACCGTAGGGAGAGAGCCCCAGTCCAAGGTGATGGACCTGCTCATCCCAGGATATTGTAATATTGTTATTCTAATCCTTTTCCAGTATCACAGCTTAAAAGATAGTGCTTGACTTGATCTCTCCCACTCTCCTGCCTGCTTTTCTTATGCCCATTTCTCCAAGCAAGGTGCATTCTTATCTTAGTTCATGGGAGAGTTGGCAGGCAGGGAGCTGAGCCACTGAGGCCTTGCAGCCCCAGCTGGGAGAGGGGACTTCAGCCTACCCTTAGGCCGACTGAAGGCGGAAGGGATGGAGGATCCTAGAAGTCCAGTTTGGGCACCTAGTGGATTTTATACTTATTCTACCTGATTGCCTGTGTATATATACTCTTGTAAATAGACTTTCTCTTTAGAACTCCTAGTCAGCGTGCAGTATCCTCATTCTTATCCCTGAAAAGTGTTAAAAGTTGATTCTGTTCTCCAGAACAGGATATGCTCATGGCCCAAACTGGGCCTGGGACCAGACCTGGGGGTCTCAGCAGAGGAGAGACATGGTGCTTGTTGGAGCAGGTCTAGAGAAGACCTCAAAAAAAAACAGGCTGAGAGATTCAAAGTTGTTCAGACTGGAGAAGAGAAGGTTCCAGGGAAACTTTATTGTGGCCTTGCAGTACTTCAAGGGCCCAATGAGAGAGCTAGGGACAGATGTTTCAGCAGGGTCTGTTGTGACAGGACAAGTGATGATTTTACCTACAAGAGGGAAGATTTAGACTAGATAGAAAGAACACATTTTTTATGCTGAAGGGGGCCCAGAAACACTGGTCCATGTTCCCCACAGAGTTGTTAGATGCCTCATCTCTAGAAACATTCCAGGTCATGTTGGATGAGGCTCTGGACAGCCTGATCTAGTGAAGGATGTCCCTGCTGACTGCAGGGGAGGCTTGTTTCAGACAACCTTTAAAGTTCCCTTCTAACCCAAACCATTCTGTGATTCTCTGACTATTTGCAAGGATATTTTGGCTGATTTATCAAGAGTAGATGCTTCATTAATAGAAGTGGCCCATAATGAACCTTCATCACTTTATCACACAGAGAACCTCCAGACCAGTACAGAACAGAGGTCAAGAACGAGTTTACAATTCAGATGCCTGAAACAACTGCTTCCAGCATGCTCAAAGTTAGATACTCTATTATTCAACCTTCTGCAGAAAGCTTTGGTTGGTGTTAACAGCCTGTATGTATTTTGAAGTTAATGTGAAGGGCAGGTACGTGTATGATTGTTCTGAACTGTTTATGGAAGCAGCCTAAAAATATATCCTGATCGACACCCAAATTAGAAACTGGGAACAATCAGTTTTTTCATCCATACACAGTCACCTCAGAGCCAATGTTCATTTTCCTTTTATTGAGGCTTTGTCCCATTACTATTTATTATCTGTACTTCAGAAACATCTTTGAAGTCCAGACTGAAGTAATTTTTGCAGAGTGCTGTGTAACCATAAATTAGGAGACAGTTCTTGGCCCAAAGAACAAGCTGTCTAAACATTAGATGGACTGAGAAAAAAGTGTAGGTAGGTGAAAAGCCCCAATGGAAACAACGATTTTCCCCAAGGTAACCCAACAGGTGAAAAGCAAAGCCGAGGGCAGAACTCAGGTGTATTCATCCCTGAGATAGTTCCAGTCCTGTGTCTAATATGATATTTATAATTTTGCATTCCTGTGGGTTAAATCAGTTGAGATTTTCATGGCTTCCATGTAGAATTAAAAACATCAAATAAATAATTTTTTTTTTGCTCCCTGTAAACATCAAAGAAAACAGTTCTCACAACAAATTGAAAATAAACCCCATCTGATTAAGGGATGTTTCCTGGAGTTAAACAACATTGGGTAAATAATTTAATAGCAAATATTTTGATTAATAATCATAGAATCATAGTCTCACAGGTTTTATTTTAAAAGAAAATGTCCAGGATTTTTTTTTTAAATTCCCTTTAGCTTTTTATTTACTTTTTTACCCCCAGCTTTTGTTTTTGAAACCAAGAGGAAAGAGGAACCTTCTCAAAAGATGGATTTGCAGTTGTAGTGTTAATTGAAATGTGTAGCAATAGGCTTTATTTGGATTTGGCTGGTGGCACTTTTCAAAAGCCCAACAAACGCTTTTTATCAGGCAGTGTCATCACTATGATAACAAGGACTCAAAGAAGCATGAAATGGCCTTTGGGGAGTTTAGAAGAGCATCCGAGCTCTTGTTTTTCACTTTCACTATTTCACCATCAAATCCAGGCAATTCTCAAATGTAAACAATGCTACAAAAACTAAACATTCAGAAAGCATTTTACAAGGAGAAATGAAAAATGATAGTTATAATCCTCTGTGGGACTTGCTTAAAACAATCTGAGTTTGACCCTGTGTTTTCAGTGCTGTATACATATTAGTAATAAGACTGATATTTAATCAATCACTGGGACAGCAAAGATGCCAGGACGTAAAATCTCAGGGGGTTCAGTTATGTTTGAAAAGCCTTTAAACCAATTTGGTTTTTATTGGTGAAAGGGAAAAAATCAAGACTTACTTCATTGGGCTGGTGAGTTACAACGGTGTTGAGCTGATTTGAAGCAAAATAGAATCAGGTACATAAAATCAATCAAGCAGAACAAAGACTCAGCCTCTGGCTAAACTTACCTCTGTTATATCCAGTTCATTTAAAATGGTATAACAGAGATATAATAAGGTTAGAAGAAATATGATCATCAAGGTAGGGAAAGTATTGACTTTTCCGAAGTGTTCTCTTCCTGATTGGAAACCAACATGAATAAACAGAGTCCATATGTGACTTCCTGTTCACGTCCAATTGATATTTAGGGGGGGAAAAGTCTGTCATCACATTAGGCAACCAAGACAGTGTTAGTCAGAGGAGATTGGATATAAAATTATTCACTGGGACACCTTTCACAGAAAGCTGAACTTAATAAAACTAAAGGTGTGGGGGGTTGATTTGGTTGTTCTGCTTTGTTTGTTTGTTTGGTTTGGTTTGTTGTTTTTTTTTTACTAGTAGGTCTTCTAAATAAACCTGCATTAGGCTAATTAAGGAGAATATGGTTTGGGTTGGGATTTTTGGGGTTTTTTTTGTTTGTTTGTTTGTTTTTTTTTTTTGGTTGATTGAGGGTTTTTTTGTTTATTTGTTTTGGTTTAATTCTCATGCTTACTGACATTTGAAAAAGCTGAAACCAAACCAGAAAATATCTCCACTCAATGAGTTGTTTTGCCTTGGTGTGGAATCCTGACAACCTGCTAGCAAATGTGAGTGAGCAAAGGCTAGTGAGGAGGTCAGCCTCAGCTCCCTTGAAACTTGTGATAGGACAAGGGGAAATGGTTCCAGGTGGTACCAGAGGAGGTTTAGGTTTCATATTATTAAAAGTATCTTTACTGAAATAAGGGCCAGGCATTGGAATAGGCTGTCTGGGGGGGTGGTGGAGTCACCATCCCTGGAGATGTTAAAAAAAACATATAGACATGGTACTTTAGGACATGGTTTACTGGGCATGATAGTATGGAGTTGATGGTTGGACTTAATGATCTCAGAGGTCTTTTCCACCCTTAATGATTCTATAACTCTATGATCCTGTGCAATACTTTATACCCTGCATGTATGCTACTGAGACAACTGGGGAGCTTTTAGACCTTTCACTGGGCTCTGTATCTGTAATATAAATACCAGGACTGAACTCTCATCTGATAAATATTTCATCTGGTCCAAACATCTGCCTTCTCTGAATTTTGGCTGACTGCTAATAATTTTAATTGAAAAAAATACTTACACCCTTTAATTACTTGCTCTGAATCCCCTTAGTAAAAGACAATTTAATCTTGAAAAGTCTATGTGGACAGTTAGCATGTCCAGGAAAATTGATAAAACCTAACAGGCACAAAGTGTCCTGAAGACAATTTGGTGTTTACGGATTTTTCTTTTAAATACCCCTATAAACTGTATAAATTATAGGTTATTCTGTTTTGCATTAATTTGGCAGCTAATATTCAAATGGGAAAATATTAAGTTTTGTTCACTCACTTCAACATAGGTAAAGGCATTCATAAGAGAGTTTCCTCTTGTTTTGGGTGTGAAATAAGTAAAAAATTCAACTCTTTACCAGCTGGGCATGACTTTCTATACATCCTATTCAAATATTATGATTGGGGGACACAGAAAATGAAATCTCTCTCCTAAGACAAATGCTGACTATACTTCTTCGTCTGCTAATCATTATTTTCCTAACATAAAATGTTTCTCATTCTTAATCCTCACTGACAGCTGATCTAGAGCAAAATCCTTTTGAGCCCTCTGAACTTGAGGATAGAATTATAGAATCATGGAATGGTAAGGTTGGAAGGGACCTCAAGGATCATCTAGTTCCTACGCCCTGCCATAGGCAGGGACACCTTCATAAATTTGCCATTCTCATGCTAACAAATATAGATAGATAGATAGATAGATAGATAGATAGATAGATAGATAGATAGATAGATAGGTAGATAGATAGATAGATAGATAGACAGACAGATAGATAGATAGACAGATAGATAGATGAGGCACTTAGTGCCATGGTCTAGTTGATTGGCTAGGGACGGGTGATAGGTTGGGCTGGATGAACTTGGAAGTCTCTTCCAACCTGGCTTATTCTATGATCTGATGGAGATGACTCATGCCCTTTCCTATGACTAGAGGAGTATCTCATATTGCTTCACAACTTCCTGATGGTCAGAGTTGTCTGACATCAATCGCATTCTATGAGACTGTGGCACAAAACTTCAGCTGATCTTGCATGTGCTTATCTGGGGGAAAGCAGGTTGCGGGGGACAAGTACATCAGGACAAACATCCCCTTGGATGTGGAGGCAATCCACTGGACTAACACATCCTCTGCCTGTGGGCACAACTATCTCCTGAAATCTGCAACCTTGCTGTTTGCAAGTAATTGGAATATTCTAATGAGAGAAATTAGATCATTGGTTGTGAAAATAAAATAAGGATGAAGTCAGTATCATTCATTGGTTGGCTGAAAGGGATAAAAAACCAAAATGTAAATAATTCTGTCTCTTCTGCCTCAGTGCCATTGCTCCTTTCACTTCTACTTCACTCCACTCCAACCTCTCCGCTAACAGATACCAAGTAAGTTTTGCTGGTTGGTTGTCTGTCTGGGAAAGAGAGGGAGAGAGGCTTTGGGCCTCTTCTGGGCAGTTTCTTTATCTGGGAGGGAATTTAGATTTCTGCATTGTTTCTAAATTGTATATAAATGTAAATACTTGGAAATATATTGTGTATGCTTGTAAATTTTGCTTTGCTGTAAATATAGCTTTGTCTTACTTCCAAGCCATCTGAGCTGGTCTGGTACATTTCAAGAATGGGTTGACAGTTCCTAACTCACCACAGCAGCTGCAAATGTGTCACAAATGATACAGAAATGTGAACCTCTATAAGATTTTATGCCTGATATATATATCAGACTGAGTAAAAAATAAATAAATAATAATAAAGGTGGAATAAACAACTCTGAAGCGGCAGACTGTAATAATGTATTCCAAAAAAAGAGCATTCAGAAAAGCACATCTTCAAAGTTTTCTGCTGCCTCTGTCTGTTCCCTTCTTCTTTTCTCTTCTCTGGGTCTTCCTAGCAAAAAGAAGTACTGAAAGTACCCTTTTCAAAGTCTCCAATTACTTTATGTAGTTGGAAATTTACTCTGGCATCTAGCTTAGGCAGTTGTAATCTTCCTCTAAAAGTTATTTTATGTATATATGAGCAGGAAAAACTCATTATTAAATCTGTAGAGGGAAACTGGCAGGTGTTCTGTTCCTGTTCCTTTTGGACAGAGCTTAATTCTCACCTACTCTGATTTTTGTTGTGCACACAACCAGTTGTATGTGATTTCTTTTGGAGAGATGTATGCTGAACCAGAGTTTCTCTCTAAATTGACACTCTTGACACCCCTTAGTGTTCTAATAAATCTGCAGACCTTCAAGCACTACTAATACTGCCCAAACCAGCACACCTGATTTGTCTCCCTGTCTTTCTAGCCTATTATTTGTGTCAAACCTACCTTTTTTCCTTACCTTTTTTCCCTGTTAGGCTGTTATTTTTTGGTGATTGGCAGAGCAGAGTTTTTGTTCACTCTTTCTCTAGGGAAATATAAGGGGTTTAATTATTTATCTATTAATTTACTTACCCTGGGGCTCAGCTTGGGATTTGGTAATGTTGTATGTGTTTAAAACAAATAAATAAGCCAAATCAAAAAAAAAAAATTAAAAAAAATAGAAACCCAGAGAAAAGTGTTCAAATAACCAGTTTACTTGACTAATGCCACCATTTCTACATAGCCTTCATTCAGTTCTCACTTTGAAAGATCTTCTATGTCAGTCTCTCATCAATTGAAGAGACTCAGTAAAGCAAAGTTACCAGCAACCCTATACCTGTATCTCTTGGTCTCATAGCAAATGAGAGAAAGAACTGAAAATGGCTATGGGAAATACACTGCTTTCCTCCCTTCAGTTCATACTTCCTTCTCACATGATTCATACCTGATCTGGACATATCCATGCACCATAGATGGGCTCAGGGAGTACTTTAAAGAATGTTTAGGTTACATGCCTACAGAATTTGCTTGAAAGGGATCATAAGGACTGCTGCCAGAAGTTTAAAGGAAATGAAAGGGGAACTTTGGAACAATGTGGCTAAGTAACAGCATTAACTACTGCATGCGCAAGTACAAGACAAGAGTTTCTATGCATCAGGTCTGGTATACCTCTGCACCGCTTGTCCAGCTGGGATGTGTTGGTTACTCCTTTCTCTACAGGTGTTACCTAGTCCAGTGCTGAAGGTCAGTTTGCACTTCACAGATGTGAGCTCAAGACATATCATAGAGTCTGTCTAGTTTAATCTATTTCTGGCTCCTTTGCACTTGGAGGAAGAACCATTGCCCCAGAATGAGTTATACAACTTTTTATATCTTTATGGAAGGTTAATATTCCTTCAGATGACATTGAAATGACTGCAGTCTCTTATACAACATGTCATATACTTGGATACCAGAGGCACCAAGGTAGTTGTCCCCCCAATAAGATATCCACAGACATCTTATTCTTGCCCATAAGCTATCCCACATTTTAGTGTGGTGTAGCTATAGAGAACATACCAAGGTAGTAATGCATCTGAATCTCTTTTCCAGTCCCCCAGGATAAGAACTGATTGACTAGCATTTGTCTAAAGCAAAGAAAAAGACTGTAACACTGGATGAGTCATGGACAAATCTGTACACTAGACTGGATAAATCTAATGTTAATCTTCTAATTTAGGCATTGATGTTATAAGCCTTGCCCTTTTTCACCAGCCCCCAAGACTGAACTCAAATGAATTTGGGACATAAGCAGTTATCTCTCTTTCATCTCTCATTCATTCCTCTATCTCCATTCCTCTCCCTCAAGCTCTCCAGCTGCAAATCCTTGTTGCAACTTAATTAGAAACCTTACTGAATTAGAAATACTAAGGCAAAATCTGTCATTTTTACCCAAAAAAAAAAAAAAAAAAAAAAAAAAAAAAAAAAAAAAAAAAGAACTTACAGGATCGGGAGACCAGGAGGTAAAGTTCTCTTTAGATCTTTGTTTATAGCCCTCTGTGTCAATCCACAAATAATAAGGCAGAGGAATAAACTGTAAAAATGAAGGGGGAGGGGGGTGAAGGGAAAGAAAAAAAATCCTTGGTTTTATTGGCATGGTTTTAAGCTTATACTTGAGTTAGATAATGGTTGGTTTCAAAGATCTTGAAAGTCTTTTCCAACTAAAATGATTCTGTGATTCTAAGAGACACGAGAAATTCTGTTTCTTCCAATTTATTTTTTATTTATTATTTATACAAGAAAAGAAAGAATGAGATCAGAAATGTTTGATATGAGCTCAGGCCTCTGGAAGGACAGCCATCTGGAAGGACAGAAATTTTATAAAGCTGAAAGAGTAAACAAAATTTGTAGGCTGGGTTTGGTTTTGTGGGGTTTTGGTTTAGGTTTGTTTTTTGGGGTTGGTGGGTTTTTTTTTTTCCCAGTTGGTTGGTTTTCACTTCTTTTTAGTTGGAGTTTGTATGCATGCATACAACAAACAAATGTATATATATATGGTCTGTTTTACCTTATGCCAGTTTTGGGGGCTGGAATTTAATTTTTGCTTTTCCTCTGATCCTCATAACATCATATTTGTGCCATATTTTCTGTTACTTCTTTTCACACCACAAAACATTTGTGTCTTCCTCTTCAAGACTGCAGGATACTGATGCTAGTTAACCATCATCTCCCCCTAATATGCTAATCAGCTAGAAAAATATTTTGTGCTAGTACAGTCTGATGCAATTCAGACATTTTGTCCTGTATAAAACTAAGGGAGATCTCAGCTCACAGTAAAATGAAAAATGCTCAGATTTTACACATTCCAAAAGCTTGACATTTTTACTCACCTCTATCACTATAAAGGCAAGAGTAGACATATTTCAAAACATTTCTCATGTGCATAAGTTGTTAATTAATTAATTTAATTTTCCATCTCTGACCAGAGAAACAGACTCTGTTGTACCTGCAGTGATGAAGTAGATCAATTCTCTGTCTATAACCTAGCTCAGGAAATTGACATTTTGATATATCCTGGGAGCATCGTCACCATACGAATGGGGAAACTATGATAATCCAACACATTTTTCATTCTCTGACATTTAGGAGGGAATAACATAAAGGTGGATCATCAGCATTTGCATACTGTAATTGTTTTTGCATAGGTTTGGGAAGGATGAGTTAACAGGGATGTGTCATTTGTATCAGCTTTTTAATTAGTTTATTCTGCTGCTCGTTCTAGAGCGCCAAACAAGTGAACTTTAAGGTGACTTCAAAATAGATTTGTGCCTCATGCTAAAATAAGAATGCAATAAACTATGTATCAGCAAAATTAATTGTTTGTGTTTCTTAATCCTGCCACCTCTTTTCCTCTCTCCTTAGCTCTTCATATTTCATATATAGTTTAATTGAGAATAGTGGAAGTGTATTGGTTTACATTCATTGAAATAAATATGAACCGAGACAGCTAAGGAGGAATTAATCTTTGTTAACTGTGGTCCATCAAAAACTTTGTGTATGAAACTCGGACTAACCATCTAAAATTGCCCACTTCTCTCTGAAAATGGAAGATTAGTGGTCAGAGAGTTGGACAGGGTGATCCTTGAAGTCTCTTCCAATTGAACTATTCATAGAAACATAGAATAATTTAGGATGGAAAAGACCTTCAAGACTCTTGAGTCCAACCACAAACCTAACATTGACAAGTCCACCACTAAACCATGTGTGTGCTTCAAGTATCTAACCAAACCGATTCTGCTCTGTAAGACAACGACTGGAGGAAGGGTGGAGGGGAGAGAGGTGGTAACTAACAGGTGCAATTCATAGCATCCATTTCATATCCCTTATTTGGCTGTAGATGACTTTCTGAAAGTCTGACTGCAGAAGAAAATCAAGGAACCTATTTGTATCAAACACCAGCTCTTAGCAGACATCGCATGAGAGAAATCCCAGTTTCTGATCACAGTGTTTATGCCTTCGCCTTGAAATGTCCTTCCATCTTCCCTAAAAGACTGCACTTGAGGGATGAATATAAACATTGATGCTGGCCATGGGCAACCCTGTAAGCATATTTAACTGAAAAAAAAAAAAAGAAGAAGAAACATGTATCATGCTTAAGCTTGAGATATTAACAGTGATATGAGATGTTTGTCTTAGAGAATGTGAGCTTCATTATTTAAAAATCAAAGACAGTGTCAGGAAAAAAAACCTACATAAATGAAAATAAAGAGAGAAATTCTCAAATATGAGAGAGGGATTACCAGGAAGGACTAGAAGTAGGTCTAGTGTTGTGAGATTCTGTTGAAAGAAGTCCGTGATGGTGGAATTACTCTTCTTCAAGTTAGACACAGGCCATAAGCAAGCCATCCAAGTTATGTGAAGGACCAGAAGGGAGCGAGAGGTGTTTCTGTAGACTGCCTAAAGATAACCGGCCAATGTTAAAAGAGAGTTTTAGGACAGACTGATTTATCCCACAGAGATGCAAATCTTCCTTCACTGATTACAGAAGACTTAGTGCTCAGTTTGAATGTCACACATAGGTGTTTAGTGCCATCAGAGATGCTGAAGGGATCCCTCTTGGTTTCCATCTGCTTCATGGATTTCCTACAGGTCCTGTGTCAAGTCTCCCTACTCTAAAGATGAGATTGGTATTATGACAAAGGCATTCAAATTTAGGACTCTAAAGGCAAGTCTATCCATGTGAGATAGATCTGTTCGACTATCAGTGGACATCTACTCCACCTGGTTGGTGGAGAAAAACAATCAGCATGGATGGAGTTCAACTGCCAAACAGAAGCATACAGTGCCATTCTGAATGTGATGGGGTACTCAGCTGGCATCCCCCTGCAACACCAAATGAGTGGGCAAATATTTCATATATCTTGTGTAATATCTACTAATCCCATGCAGATGTGTTACTTAGATTTAGTACCCTGAGAAGATGGTCACCCAGCTCACATTTTGACATCTGTGTAGTTGCCCAAGTACAGAATTCTGAATCTCATCTTGAACTCTACCCTAAATACCTGACTTTCAAAGGGTTGCATTTAGACTGAAAGAATTCTGCTGCTAACCACAAAATCATGCTATTTTGTCTTAGAATTATTAGTCCACAATTCATGTCTTGATTTCCTTCCTTCTCTGTTTTTGCAGACCCACGAGAATGGCTGCTCAGAGAAGATTAAGTTTATGCTATTTAATGCTGCAATAATGATGCTTAATTAGGCATTTTCTCCTTTCACATCTGCAAAGGCCAGTGCTAAGTTAAACCACTTCAATCTACTTGATGTCCCAGATCATGTAACAATCAGTTAACAGCAAGGCTGCAAAGATGATTTTATTGTTTCTTCAGTGCACATAATTGAGGTATTGAAAGCACTTTCAGCACAAATAACTCCAAGTGTTGCCTCTTGTCCTGTTTCGACAGAGGAGAAACCTAACCTAGCAGATGTGTGCTGTGCATCATAGTTAGCACTTCACTAAAAAATGCATTTAAGCTTTTGGGGGTTTTGAGAAGTTTCCTTTTTCTCTGAGCCAAATTTAATTTGAGCAAGAAAAATATTTTAAAGTTTCTTTCTCTCTTGAAGGATGTTTCTTTATTTATCTGTTCATGAAATAGAATCATAGAATCATTGAAGTTGGAAAAGACTGCTAAGATCTTCAAGTTCAACCTTCTAGCCAACACCTTCATGACCACTAGGTTCATTCATTGCACTTCACTGTTAAAGAATATGAAACTTGGCATATAGGAATTGTTAACTGAAGTGCAAAAGAACACCAAATAATGATAAATGTTGAGTGGGAACATGGTGGGGATGGAGGTGGAAAAGAACAAGGTGGGAAGAGGGAGGGGGGAGGGGGGCAGAGGGGAAAGACATGAAAAGAAAGTAAAGCAAGAGGTAGCAAGAGGTAGGAAGCTCTCTATTTTCTGCTAGGCTTATCATACCTGGATTTTCATTTTGAATTTACATAAGAAAACCTGTATAATCCCCTGGACAATAACTGAGCAACTATGTAGGTTTGTGTAGACTTAAGCTTTTTAAAAGTCTGTCCCCTGCTATCCTAAGTTGGGAAAAACCTCAGCAGTCAGTGGGTTAGGATCCCTTTGGTTCTAATCTTCAGATTAAAATTTCATGTTATTGCTAGATCTAAGAACCGAAGCCAAGTCTTCAAAAGAGTGAAGCTGGATTAAGATGAAGGAGGTTTTAAAACTGTACTGTATAAATGTATTTTGCTCACTTTCTTGTGTTCTGAACTCACAGTGCATCCCTGCTGCCTTTTTGGCTGTGACCAAGAGATCATAGGGAGTCCTTTTCATCAAAAACAAACAAGAGAGGCCACAGGATTAGTTTCTTATACATTTGAGTGACTTAAAACACTACTGATCTTTGCAAGACTAGCATTAAAAGCTGGATGTTTAAAGGCCTTAATATCTTCAAACTTTTTTGTCTTTGAGTGACTGATTGATCAATTTTTATTTGCAGTTCATTCAGCAACTGTAAAGAACATGAATAAAAGCTGATGTAACCAAGACTGGAAATGAATCTGCTATGGAATATTTTACCTGAAAGTGACTCTTTCATAAGCCTGCACATTTTCTTGTTCAATCTGGGATGCAATGGGGATGATTAGGTATTTGCCTTATTGAGAGTGTCTGGCAGTTATTGAATACAGATCATCAATGCTCTGAGCTCATTGGGGTCTTGCTGCAAGTTGATTGAAATACAATGATTGAGTTAACCTGTCACATCCAACACAGTTTTATTGAGCCTACTGATCACAATATAAAACCCTACATATTAATTAGTGCTTTTACTATGATAGAACCATAGAATCATTAAAGTTGGAAAAGACCTCTAAGCTCATCAAATCTATCAACCTAACACCTAGACCATCAACCTAACACCACCAGACCCACTAAACCAAGTCCTGAAGTGCTGTAACTACATGTTTTTTTAACACCTCCAGGGATGGTAACTCCACCACCTCCCTGCACAGCCTGTTCCAGTGCCTGACTACTCTTTCAGTAAAGAATTTTTTCCTAGTATCCAATATAAACCTCCACTTGTGCAACTTGAGGCCATTTCTTCTAGTCCTATCACTTGTTGCTTTGGAGAACTGACTGACTCCCATCTCATTACAGCCTCCTTTCAGGTAGCTGTAGTGAGCAAGAAGGTCTCCTGTCAGCCTTCTCTCTCCAGGATGAATCATTCTAGTTTCCTCAGCCACTCCTTAGGAAACTTATTCTCCAAACCTCTCATAAGGAATCTAAATAGTTTGATCTAATTTGCAGTATCTTCTTAACTATCCAGGGCACAGCTTTAATACACACACTTTGGATGAAGCTGAGTATGCTAAGAAAGAGTAAGACAAAGCCTGAAAGGATTGTCTTTAAAATGATCAACCTCCAGCAGCTCAAGCCAAGTTTGTCAGAGAAGGATCATGTCCATGTTATCACAAGACAAATCACTGTCTTTGGATAAGTTCAATGTGGAACTGTTAGCTCAGTGCAAATGTCTTCCATGATGAGCAGTGAGGAAGAAACGCTTGCCTGTTGATGGTCTGAATCCAATCACAAAGGTTAATATCACCTTTTCCACTAACTGATCACAGAATTGCAGCATGGTGGGGGTTGGAAGGGACCTCTGGGAATCGTTTTATACTAAAGCAGGATCTCTCAGAGAAGATTGAAAAGGATCATGTTGTGCTGGTTTGAGACTAATTGAAATATTTTAGTAGAGAAAATTACATTATAGACTGTGAAAGGAAAGCATGATGATGTCTATTTTACTCACAGGCTTGCTGAGATTGTTTGAGAAAAATAACCAAAACATAGATAAGTCAGTCTCTGTCTGTCTCTCTCTAGGGGCACAACATCTCGGGTGGTCTGGCTTCTGGCTCCTCTATGCCGATTAATCTTCACTAACCACTTTCCTTCTAACTCCCCTGGCTGATCCTCCTAATTCACCTTGCATGTAAGGTAAACCTTGGGGTAAGGTACAGGGGTGGGGAGAAGGTGGAAGGGTGGTTGGGAGCTCCTCCTGGGGTCTCTGATTTCTGGGAGGGGAGTTGTGTTTCTGTATTACCTTTAACTTGTATATTTCTATAAATATTCCTGTATGTAGTGTATATCTCTGCTTGTACATTGTGCTGAGCTGTAAATAGAGCTTCAGTCATTAACTTCCAGCTGGCTGAGTTCTAGTCTGGGTCATTTTACAAAGTGTAGAGGGGTGGGGAACTCCCAAACCATCACACATGTATAGGTGAATTTTGAATGTCTGCAAAAATGTCTCCACAACATCGCTGGGCAGCTTGCTCTAGTGCTCTGACACCTTCACATGGAAAGAGATTTTCTTCATGTTCAGCCCTTTGTACCAGTTTGTGCCTATTGCCTTCTTGTCCTGTCAGTGAGCACCACTGAAAAGAGTCTAACCCCATTCTCTTGACCAATATCTTTTAGCTACTGATCAACATTGATAAGATCCCCAATGTAACTGATGCAACTGGAAAAAAACCTTAATTAGTACAGATTGTCTGGTGGAATTGTGTTAAATAATTCCTCTTATTTCTGGATTGGATTGAGTTATCCTATATGTCAACTGGTGCAATAAACTTAACAAGTAGGAAAAATAACAAGGAAGAAGGAGCCTTATTAATTGTGTGATAAATGCATGGAGCCCTTAAGGGGTGTTTAGTGTGAAATAACACACTGAAAACAAGCAGACCTTCATTTCTCGTTAAGGACATTCAGGACATTCCCTTCCAGCACACATAAATAATGGAAGTGTTAAGCTTTATTATTTAGTTTGCATGATTTGTCCTTCTGGCAGGTTTGCAGTTTTCAAAATTTGCAATTTTACAATTTTCCACACCGGTGCAGGTTTCTTCCTCTCAGCAACTGACATTTGCTTATAATAATGTTTATTGCCCAGTCCTCAGGGTGTATTTTCTTCTACTTCCTGCAAGCCAATGAATGGGCCATGACATTGTTGCAGACTCCCTAATTTCCAACCAGCAATTGTTCCACAGATCAGTGTTTTCAATGTGATGACTCGGCAGGCTTTTCTTCAGTCCTAAAAATCTTGAGCTTGATACTGTTCTCAACCCAGCTCAGCATTTCAGAGAGGCTGCAGTGTTGCTGAGTCAGCATTGACAGGGAGATACCCTCATCAATCTAAAAGTAGCAGAGAAAGAGGTGGGAAAATGTACAAAGGAGTAAATTGTAAAATCATTATGAATCATAGAATTGTTTCCTTTGGAAAGAACCCTCCCAATATCATTGAATCCAGCTGTAGCCCTAAGGCCACCGTGGCCACTAAATCATGTCCTGACATGTCATCAACCTAAAACCACCATGCGCATCAAACCAAGTCATGGAGTGTCATCTCCACATATTTTTGAACACCTCCCTGGGCAGCCTGTTCCAATGCCTGATCACTCTTCTGGTAAAGACATTTTTCCTAACATCCAACCTAAACCTCCCCTGGTACAACCTGAGGCCATTTCCTCTTGTTCGGTCACCTGACACTCGAGAGAAGAGATCAACTCCTACCTCACTCTAGCCTCCTTTCAGAGAGCCATAGGGCAAGAAGGTCTCCCCTCTGCCTCCTGTTCTCCAGACAGAACAATCCCAGTTCCTTCAGGTACTGCTCAACAGACTTTTTCTCCAAAGCCTTTGTTAGCTTCATCGCCCTTTTCTCTACATGCTGCAGCACCCCAGTGTACAAGGGGAAAGGGATGATGGTACCACAATGAAGCACAGCAACCCCAAGATTCTTAAGAGACAATACCACTTAATTGTCCTGTTGTGGACAGCAGATTGAGGGATATGCTTTTGCCCCTCTCCTCTGCTCTAGTGAGGTGCTGCTTTTGATGTCCAAGTTGTTTTCTGGGTGGCAAACCCACATTGCCAGCTCACCTACCAATACCCCTAAGTCCTTCCACACACTTGCTCTCAGTAGAATTGAAATTATTGACAATTACTATTTCACACACGCACACTATATCAAATATATAAACCATGCCTTTTCTAGACTGCAATTAATTGGTGAAGGTTGGCAATTAATCTCTTTGGTTTACAAGATAAACTGCACTTAACTGCATTCGGCATAGTTACAGAGGGGGATACATAGATTAAGATTTTCTCTGGCACTGAATGCAAAAAGAATTTTGTAGTGCTTTGGTCATACCAAGCTTCTAGTGAGACCAAACTATCTCATTTAAATAGTTCCCTCTGGAAACCTTTGAGGAGACTCCCTTATTCACACAGCCCTCCACCAACCATGAAAAGATATCCCACGCCTTGAGTACTGTGTCTAGTTCTGGGCCCCTCAATTTAAGAAGGACATTGAGGTGCTGGAGAGTGTCCAGAGAAGGGCAGCGAGGCTGGGGAGAGGCCTCGAGCGCAACCCTATGAGGAGAGGCTGACGGAGCTGGGATTGGTTAGCCTGGAGAAGAGGAGGCTCAGGGGAGACCTTCTTGCTGTCTACAACTACCTGAAGGGTGGTTTTAACCACGGGAAGGTTGCTTTCTTCTCTCAGGTAACCAGCACCAGAACAAAAGGACACAGTCTCAAGCTGCGCCAGGGGATGTTTAGGCTGGAGGTGAGGAGAGAGTTCTTCACTGAGAGAGTCATTGACTGCTGGAATGGACTGCCCAGGGAGGTGGTGGAGTCAGCGTCCCTGGAGGTGTTCAAGGCGGGTTTGGACGTGGCACTTGGTGCCATGGTCTGGTCTTGAGGTCTGTGGTATCTATTTGGACTTGATTAGCTTTGAGGTCTCTTCCAACCTTGGTGATATTGTGATACTGTGATACTGTGAATCTTTTCTTGAATAGGCATTTTGGGAGCTGCTCAGAATTCACAGCCTGCTACCATTGTGTTTCTTCTATAATCTTCCGATGGTGTCAGCCCATGCACTCAAAATCTTTTTTCTCCAGTCCTTGGGTACTTGCTAAATGCTGGTGTGAGGAAAAGTTTAACCCACTTAAATGTGAAATATTAATTCATTCTCTCAGGAAAAAAAAAATTTAATTGGGATTTGAATTTCATCCTGGAAGCAATATCTGGATGAGATACCTTTACTTTTCAAATGAAGTTGTGTGCAGAGCTTCTTCGTTTTTGAGAGCAAAGGTTTTTCAGGACATTTTATGCATGAATGGGAAGGCTCTGGTTTGACTCTAAAACAGGTGAAAACTGTTTATGTAGTATGAATTCCTGTTTTCAAATCCTCTTTTTTTTTTCAAGCTGATAGTGTGGTGTTTTGGTTTTGAGTTTTTGTTTTGTTGTTGTTGTTACTGTTGTTTTTGTTGTCATTTTGTGGTTTCTTTTTCATGCAAACATGAAATAAGTAGGACACTTACAGTGTTCTGCCCAGCCAAAGCTGGCACACATTGCCCACCTTTGGGGTTCTCAGTGTCCAACATAAAACTTTGTCATTCCCTTGACCTGAAGGTGTTGCACATTTTAATGCTTGTTTCTAGCAAACCGAAAACTTCGCCACTTTCTGATTTGCAAGGTGTGCTGTGAAATGCAAAACCAAATAAATAAATAAATAGCTAACATCCTCAGCCACAAAAGGCATACACTCCCCCACTCCTGAAAATACTGCACGGGGCATGGGTGAAGCAATGCCTTTTGTTTAAGAAGTCAGTGAAAACACCCATTGTAGTGGTGCCAGAAAAGATATTGACAGTGCCAACAGAGCGAAACTCACCCTGACCAGCAGCTTAGATTGCACCTCTTTAGCTGGTTTTCATCAGCCTGCAAGGACTGATTCACTTTCAGTACAGATGTTAATTAAACCTTTTGACCTCATACAGTGCTTTTCCAAGGTGATTAACCATACTGCATTGCTTCCCAACACTGTTACTGTCAGTTGAAATTAACTGAGAGTAAGAACTTTGTAATCCCAGTTCTTTGGTCTGTATGTATACCCAGCACAGACCATCCCAGATGGGGCTCTTTGCAGTCTGATCTAGTTGAAGGTCCTGCTCACTGCAGGAGGTTTGGACTGATGATCTTTGGAGGTGCTTCCAACACAAAGCGTTCAATGATTCTATGCTCCTCCAGATATCTAATAGAATCATGCAATCATTAAGGCTGGAAAAGGTTTCTAAGATTAAGTCCAACCATTATAGTAGTAAATACATCATCATTGTGGTTGGGCTTAGTGATCTCAAAGGTCTCCTCCAACCTCAACAGTTCTATAATTCTATGATTAAAAGCTTTTCAGAGCAATGCCCCTAAGAGTCAGCATAGTTGGATAAATACACACTCTCAACATATTTCAAGCAAAGTGAGGAGGGAAATCAAACAACGAATGGTAGGTCTAATCCAGAATTACTCCATGAGTAATGATTCTGTAAAAACACATGCCTGGGTAACTAGCCAACAGAACAGAAGATTGTGACCTCCTGCCTTCCTAAATATTTGCTTCTCCTCAACATCTCTAAGAGAAAAAAAAACAAAACACTTGTGTGCTTGTGGCTTTACTCTCTCATGGAATTTCTCCCAACCCCCTTATTTTTTGTTCTCCCTTGGCACATTTTTAGCTTCCAGTTATGTTAGGAAAAGCAAATAGACCACACCCCAACAAAACCATTCTGCTTTGAAATGGCTTTTGTATTGTGTTCCAAGCAATTACATTTCAGAAACAAATATTCTTTATGATTTTGAGCATAGAGTGATAAACAAGATGATTCTCTATTAAAAACCAGGGGGGTTACCATAAAGGGAATAATAAGAAGAAGTCTCAGAAGAAATTTCTGCTCTCTGAAATGTATCATTTCCATAATTCATTCTGTGCTGTGGGTAACACACATGACTGTACTGAAAATGAGCATTTAATTAGCGCTCTAGTACAAATATCAACCACCTCCTGTGTTAATAACTGATGTTTGGGACTGTAAATGTTTATCAGGTAAATATCATGCAGCTATAAGGATCCCTCTGACCTCAGGCATGGAAAATGAGTATTGTGAATTTGCTGGCTCCAGCACCCAGAGAAACAGAGAGTTCAATTGTTGGCATAACACAGTGCTAGCAGAGGTGAAGGGAAGGCCATAAACAGGTTCATGGGAGAATGAGCCTCAGGCATGACAGTGACAAAGCACAGCAGTGATTCTTATGCAGTTAAAAGTCACTAAAATAAGGTTTCACATAACCAGACAGTAAATTTTATTGGAAATAGTGGTAGCTAGATTCTGTGGGATAGCCTAGGCTCAGTGGTCTTTACCAGGAATTTAGAGACTTGTCCTCCCAGAGGGATTTAGGGCAGTGTTTCTGGATCCACCAGCTTTTAAGTGTGGTCTGGACAGAGACAGGATCCATGCACGCAGGACTGCAAGATCCAGGAGTCCAGAGAGACACTACGCAAGGAAGAGTTTGGTTGTGTACCAAGCAGTAAAGACAACAGTAGCTCTGGAGGCCAATAAATTTCTATGTGTTTTCAGATGGATTTTTAGTATGCACTAAAAAGAAAACACTGGAGCTACAACTCCCTCTTCCAGGGGAGAGATGTAACCAGAATTCATTAAGCAGAAAGCTGCTATAGCACTGGTGGAAATGAATTTATACATTTATAGAAATACTCTGAATTTACACAAACAGCTCAAATAAAATTAAGCATAGTCTCAAGCCTGAATTTACACACCATTATCACTGTAACTGCCTATCACTCATTTCTGGTATCCATTCATCTCCCTCTCTGAGCTTAAGGAACTCCAGCGTTGTCAGATCTCTTCAACAATCCCACAGTTCCCCATTCCTCACTTCCAGTCCTTCTGCAACATACCCTCTGTGTCAGGTGCCCATGGGTAGAGGTAGATTTGTAAGGGCAGACAAGACAGATATCCAGAAGATGTTTTGCACCACCCTGGGACTGGCACTCTGAAACAGAGAGAAGCTGAGGCTAAAAGAGCTCCCATGGTGAGGAACAGTTGAGGAATGACTCTTATGATGAATATTGCTGTAGACTTGTCTTCAGGCCATCAACTATGAAGAGCTGATTTCTGCTTTTGAGCCCATGGTTTAGGACATCTGTCAGCATCTACTTCCCTTTCCTATGCCTTTGCTGGCTGCTTGAACCACTCACATAAGTGAGTAATATGGATTGAATCAGGAATACAGAACTTGATTCCCTGTAAAGCCACATGACCTTGGGCTTGGCTACTTTATGGTGATCATCTTCATCAGGTCTAGAACATGCACAGAATTAGTAGGAAAGGTAGGGAGCCTGAAAACTCTTTCTTAGCATTAGTGACTGCAGAGGAAACATTTCAACTACTGCAACTAACTCCTGTCCTGCCTAAATCTCTGTACAGACCTGAGCTACATCTTCTTGTAATACAGGTCAGATTTGCTGTTGGAAGTTAAAACTCCATCTACAACATAAATCTGGCACCTTACAGAGGACAAAAAAAGTCTCTGCATACCTTAAATGCTGAAAAGAGACAGTTAATAGGACAAAATATACTGGAGGTAGAAAGAGGACACCTCTCTAGAGATCAACACTTCACACAATGACTTAAGCAAGCCATTTTGACACTGTGGTTTCCAAAGCTGGAATCCTTTTCACAGAAGAGGCAGTGACAGGCATAATTTCTGAGTACAACCAGGGAAGCTCAAACCAACCATGCTGGAGGCCACCTTGTAAGTGATAGCCTCATACTTAGAGCATGTAGGCACTGGAATCCCAAGGCTTTCTCATTTCCATGGCCTCAAATACATGGCTTCTGAAAAAAATGCCCAAAGCACCAGAATGTAATTAGTGCCTGCCTCAAGGAACCATGTTCTTCCTCATGATTTTAAGTCGTCAAAGTTATTCTGGAATAGGGCTGGTTTCGTACTATCTGGAGATGGTCTGGCTTGGTCAAATCACCAGCTGAGGAGCTGACGTGAACGTGCTGGTTTGAGGCTAATTGGAATATTTTAATGGAGAAAATTATACTACAGGCTGTGAAAAGAAAGCAATGGTGATTTCTACTTCACTCATAGGCTTGCTGAGATGGATAAGAATAAGAACTCAAAACATAGATAACAGTCTCTCGGGCACAGCATCTCAGGCTGTCTAGCAGCTTCTGGCTTTATCTCCTCTCTGCTGAGTAACCTCACTAACCACTTTTCTTCTAACCTCCCTGGCCGATCCTCCAAACCCACCTTGCACATAAACCAAACCTTGGGGCAAGGTATAGGGGTGGGGAGAAGGTGCAAGGGTGGTTGGGAGCCCTCCTGGGGTCTCTGGTTTCTGGGAGGGGAGTTGTGTTTCTGTATTACCTTTAACTTGTATATTTCTGTAACTATTCCTGTCTATAGTGTATATCTCTGCTTGCACATTGTGCTGAGCTGTAAATAGAGCTTCAGTCCTTAACTTCCAGCTGGCTGAGTCTAGTTTGGGTGATTTTACAAAGTGGAGGGGGGGGGGCAGGTAACTCCCAAACAATCACACATTAATTTTAGACTCTGAATTTAAACATGTTCAGTGTCCACAGTGGCCCACACAGATGATAAAACAGGATGCTATAGGCAATTAGACTGTTCTCTGGGGTGACTTTTTTCCTTCACTGAGCTGGATTAGCATGAGCAGATGTTGACATCTTCTCTATATACCTGTATATGTGAAAATGTGACCATATAGAAATCATTTTCAGAGTCAAAGGAGATGCTCAGTACAGAGGAACATATTACAGGTCAATGTGTACAAAAGTCAACATCTAAAACATGTCAGAAGAGTCATCTTTTTAAATGCCTATTCCTTTCCAAGGAGACATAGGAATCCAGTGTGACCAGCTCAGATAACAAGCAGTACTGGAGACATCGACCAATAGTCAGTCTAACATTTTGCCTACCTGCTCAAGCATTGAATTCATTTTTTTTTTTAAATTAATCTTAACTTTATGTCTCAGTTTGCTACCTGAAAGTGGAGATCAATGTTGCACTTCACCTCATCATGTCTGTGAAAAATAATTCCTTTCATGTTTGTTCGGTTTTCATCTACTTTGTTGACAAGAACTTAATACAGTTCTGTCTTCAGGCCTTGAAGGGTTTGTGAAGTGTTCAGTAAATAAGACAAGGAACTATGGCAAAAGTAAGGTAAAACCAAATGTTGGTGAGCTGTCCATCAAAAAGAGAAGCAGTACACTGAATAGCAGCATTGTCCAAAGAGAAAAGTACTAATGCAGTAAAAAAATAAAACTGAATTTAAGTTCACCAGATGGAAAGGGAAACTAAGATTGTACAGGCAAATATTTCTTAGTGTTTTCAAACTTCTGAAGGATTTTAGCTCCATCTTCACTGTTAATTTAAATACTTTTCTTCAGATGCAACCTGCATGAGAGTATGTTCAACACTATATATACCAAAGGCATCACAGAATCATAGAATGGTAAGGTTGGAAGGGACCTCAAGGATCAGCTAGTTGCAACCCCCTGCCATAGGCAGGGACACTTCCCACTAGGGCAGGTCACTCGAGACCTAGTCCAACCTGGCCTTGAACACCTCCAGGTAGGGAGCAGCCACAACCTCCCTGGGCAACCTGTTCCACTATGTAACCAGATGAAAAATAGATTCTCTTGCTGCACTGAAGATTTTGAATATTGTTTTCTGATTTCAAGTTAGAACACGTTTTTTCACAATCTGCCATGAATCAGGAACTGTGAAAATCAGCTTTATTTCAGCATTCAACTATGGAGTTTGAATTCCAGCTTCTTTAAAATGAACTCTTTAAAAATTCCATGGATTTTTTTCTGGGGGAAAAGGATACCTATTAATGTAGTCAACTTTAAATAAAATTAAACAATCCAATGTTGTTTACAGAATCACAGAATCATTGAGGCTGGAAAAGAGCTCTGAGATCATCAAGTCCAGCCTGTAACCTAACAACATGACATCAACAAAACCATGCCACCAAGTGCCACATCCAATCTTTTCTTAAAAGACCAGGGATGGTGACTCCACCTCCCTGGACAGTCCATTCCAGTGCTTAATCACTCTTTCCATGAGGAAGTGCATCCTAATATCCAACCTAAACCTTCCCTGGTGCAGCTTCATACCATGCCCTCTTGTCCTGTTTCAAGTTGCCTGGGAGTTTATTTCTCAAACACAAAAGATGGGGAAAATCCAAACAAATACCCTTTCATTATCACTGATGTGAATTTCCCTTTAACAGTGAAGTACACTTTTTGATGAGTTCAAACATTTTCATCTCCATTTCAAAGTATTGGGAAAAAACCTGTTGATAAGTGGGAACAAAACAGATCCCAATATGTTTGAGATAGATAGATAGATAGATAGATAGATAGATAGATAGATAGATAGATAGATAGATAGAGATAAAGAGATAGAGATAGAGAAAGAGATAGAGATAGAGATAGAGATAGAGATAGAGATAGAGATAGAGATAGAGATAGAGATAGAGATAGAGATAGAGAGATAGAGATAAAGAGATAGAGATAAAGAGATAGAGATAAAGAGATATAGAGATAGAGAGATAGAGATAGAGTGCTAGAGAGATAGAGATATAGAGATAGAAATAGAGATAGAGATAGAGATAGAGATAGAGATAGAGATATAGAGATAGAGATAGAGAAAGAGAGATAGAGAGAGAGATAGAGATAGAGAGATAGAGATAGAGATAGAGATAGAGAGATAGAGATAGAGAGAGAGAGATAGAGATAGAGAGATAGAGATAGAGAGAGAGAGATAGAGATAGAGAGATAGAGATAGAGAGAGAGAGATAGAGATAGAGAGATAGAGATAGAGAGAGAGAGATAGAGATAGAGAGATAGAGATAGAGTGCTAGAGAGATAGAGATATAGAGATAGAAATAGAGATAGAGATAGAGATAAAGAGATAGAAATAGAGTGCTAGAGAGATAGAGATAGAGATAGAGATAGAGATAGAGAGATAGAGATATACCTAAACAGGTTTTACTAAGAGTTGGGGTTTGTCATTGTTGCTGGTTTGGTTTGGGGTTGGGTTTTTATGTGTGTATTTTGGTTTGGTTTGGTCTGTTGTTTTTTTGGTTGTTGGTGGGGTTTTTTTGACTGAGTATGTGCTACTGTACAAATGTTAAACAAAATATGTTTATAGTAGATATGATGAAGAAATTTTTGATCATGAAGCTGGTGAAACAGTGGCCCAGGTTGCCCAGAGAGGTGGGAGATGCCCCAGCCCTGGAATCCATCCAGGCCAGGTTGTTTGGTTCTCTGAGCAACCTGACCTAATTGAAGATGCCTCTGATGGCCAGTAGGAATAGGTGACCTTTAAAGGTAATTTCCAACCCACACCATTGTATGCTTCTATGATACTACTGATAGGACACAGCTAGCAGAGAAAATACAGCTGAATCAGGACAGAAAGATTTCGTGCAGTGATTTTGAACCCAATCTTCCACACTAAGTCTTGGCAGGAAACCTCAAAAGTTTGTCAGATTCTGTGTTCTTGGTGTGCAGAGAAGAAACACATTTACCACAGGAAAAGTTTATTCCAAATCATAACAATGTTAAAGGTCAAAACAAGACCCTAGTGGATGGTGATGGCTGGCAGTTAACTGTGACAAGTAGCAGACTCATTGACAGTTTATGGGATGGAAGCACAGTCTGTAGCCAGGTCATTCCCTCTGAGCAATTGATGTTGGCACAGGCAGCAGGTACATCTTGGGATACTTGTGGATTTGCAGGCCCAAGACCACTTTCAGACACCTCCTGCCAGATTAGCTGTTGCTGTTTAAATCCTACCCTGGAAGATATTCCCCCCTCAAGTGTGGGAAACCACAGAATCACAGAAATATTCCAGTTGGAAAGGACCCCCAATATCATCAAGTCCAACTGTTAGCCCTACTCTACAAAGTTCACTCTTTAACCATATCCTCAAGCACCACATCCAAGTGACTTGTAAACACAGCCAAAGTGACTTCACCACCTCCCTGGGCAACCCACGCCAATCCCTGACCACTCTTGCTGTGACAAAATGTTTCCTAACTTCCGGCCTAAATCCAACCAGTCACAGCTTCAGGCCATTTCCTCTTGTTCCATCACTATTTACCTGTGAGAAGAGACCAGAATCCTTCAACATAAAGCCACTCTGCAAACAAGAACTGACAGTTAAGATTATTCTTGCTGTTTCTCTACCTGGTGACTTTATCTGTGATATGGAGGGAATATATATTTTTTTTTTTTAATATATGAGGTACCCTCTGGCCTTGTTTCTGATAAATGTGCTGCATGAGAGAAATTGCCCCTGTTACTAATTAGCCAGCTGGCATTAAAGGAATGTTTTCCTTCATTAAAACCAGGTTGAGGGATTATTTTTTTTCCCCTCCATCTCCACACACTGTGCCTCTGTCATTTCCACAGGCTCTCTTCCTGTCAAACTGGGCTTATTCAAGATGTTTGGTAATTAGGGAAAAAAAAGGGGAAAAAAAAAAAAAAAGACAAGAGAAAGAGGAAAGCAAGCAGAATGTTTAATTAAAAGCAATCCCTGAGGAGTACCCATTCCTCAGTTTAATATTTGTTCTGAAAAAGGAATGTTCTTACTTTAATGTTAAATTGCTCTTTTTTTTCTGTTGTTTCTGATTGTGAAGGGGAGCACACAGCCTTTGTCTGAGGACATGGCCATCCAGTTTGATTGATCAGTCATTCACATTAACAAGAAGTTGCCAAGGGTATGCATTTTAATGATGTTTCACAGTATAGATGTGTTTGCAGGATGATAAAAGAATGTACCTCTGACAACGTCTCATGAACTTCTGTCACAGAGCCATAGCTTATGCCCATATCCTCTGCAAGACTTTTCCCCACTGAACTTACACTGTTTGAACCAAAGGAAAGTTTCTGCTCACTGCTATCAGACCAGCACTCAGTTAGGAGGAAGTTCTTTCCAGTGAGGGTGGTGAGGCACTGGAACAGGTTGCCCTGGGAGGTTGTGACTGCTCCCTCCCTGGAGGTGTTCAAGGCCAGGTTGGAGGCCTTGAGTGACCTGTACTAGTGGGAGGTGTCCCTGCCTATGGCAGGGGGTTGGAACTGATCCTTCCAACCTTACCATTCTATGAATCTATGATTCTATGATTCTATAATTCTATGATTCTATGATTCTATGATTAAAGCCTTCCCTGGCAATAGGTGTGGTCAGGAGGAGCAACGATTTTAATTGCCTAGCAAAGAGGACAGACAGAACTCAGCCACAGCAAAATGTAAAGAGTCGTGGGAGTTTTCGGTTTTTAATTCTTTTTTGTTTTGGTTTGTTTGATTTGGAGTTGTTTGGTGTGGTTTTGAGTTTTGTTTTGATTTATTTTTACAAGCATTAGTTCTCTGATTAATAAAAACAAAGTCTCATGTTCAGGTTCATTGTAGCTGCAGAAGTGACCTCTAACAAGGACTAATAGCAAGTGCCATTCCCCTCCCTCATGGCACTGCTTTGTTAAAGGAACCATTGCCTGCCACCCTGTCCTTACCCACTCTTTTAATGCCTTAGCTTTGCTGCTGCTTGAAAGTAACTGAGTGGAGTGGGCTTTGACGGGGACATAGAATAAATGATGATCACTCCTAGAGGCGCCCTTATTGTAGGTGAACAAACAAGAGACATGACACCTGGCTGGAAATGCCAGAGAGCTGGCAGTCTTCTTGCCCATACTTCCTCTGTCTTACACACTTGCAACTCATACAAAGCTTCTCAGAATCTCATTGTTGCCAAAGAATTTTTGCTTTTACTGGCAGGAAAATGAACAGTCCTGTGCAAGCCTGTTCTGAGCTAGTTCTGAATAGGGAGCAGAGAAGTATTAGGGTAAGGGAAAGCAAACACTTTTTGCCCCAAAGCAAGGAAAGAATGATGCACCTGCAGAAGCAGCAGATCAGCTTGCATGTGAAATTGTAAAATATGAGGTTTTACCACAACAGATCTCAGCAATTTTGGAGAAATCAGTCTTCTGTCTACTCTTTCCTTCTTATCCTCAATGCCTACGGAGTCATGACAAGGACAGGATGAAAACTAAGACCTGGGTTTGATTGTTCCTAAGGCTCATTCAAACTACAGACCACCTTTACACAGACACTGTGCACAGTCAAACCCACAAATCAGTCTGGGCAATTAATATTTAAGTGAGTTTTTCAATAAAATACTTCATAAATAAAATTTAAATCTTGAGTCCCAGCCCCATGCCCTAAATCTACTGCCAACATCTGACTGAATACTCCATGAATACTCCATAGCCTACAGTGAAATAAATTCACAGGATCTTTGAAATGTTGAGGTTGAAAGAGACCTTTGAAACCATCAAGTCAAACCACTCACCTGGAGCTCACAATCCCACCATCAATGCTAGGGTGCAAAAGGAGGCAGGCAGAAATTGTTGAGGTTAAACCATGACTGTCTGGGGTTTTTTTAAGCTTCTGTCAATGATCTTTGTAAAATAAGTAGCCAGTGCCCGGATGCCCTGGTTTGATTCAGCAAGAAAAAGAAGCTGAAATTCCTCTCTCACATCCCAAATAGTTACTTAAATATTCAGAATGGCTGCTCTTTGATGTCATCTCTCACTTTCACTTTGTCCATTCCACAAAAATGGCTTCCTGAACATAGCAAGAAAGGGTTTCTCTCATCCTAGAATGGCTTGAGTTGGAACTTTAAAAACTATACAGTTTCCATGCCACAGGTTGAAACACCTCCCATTAGATCAGCCTGATGAAAGCCTCATCCCTCCTGATCTTAAACATTTCCAGAGATGAGGCATTCACAACTTCTCTGGGCAACCCTTGTGGTAGAGAATCTTTTCCTAATATCCAATGTAAATCTATCCTGCTCTAGTTTAAAACCATTCCCTTTGTCCTGTCACCACATACCCTTATAAATAGCCTCTCTCCAGCTTACCTGTAGCTGACTTCAGATACTGGAAGGTTGCCATGAGGTCTTTCTGGAGCCTTGTCTTCTCCAGGCTGAACAGACCCAGCTCCCTCAGCCTATCCTCATAGCAGAGGTGCTCCAGCCCTAAACCGTGTCACTAACAGCCATATTCACCCATTTTCTAAATACCTTTAGGGATGATGACTCCACCATGTCCCTGGGCAACCCATTTCAAATTCAGCCTCTTACTGAGTTAGACTTTTACTGTAAGGAAAGGAGCAGTCACAGTCAGGAATATGACAATGTGTAAGTGCCCCACAACAATAAGAAGAGAAACTCCTTTTTTTTTCCTGTGATTTTGTGTTTCAAAGAAGAGGACTTGGAAATATCCCAAAAGATCAAGACTTTTCAGGAAAAAAAAAATACAAAAGGTAAATCTCAGCCATCTTCTGAAGCTTTTCTTTTTGCTTTAGTCTTTCCCAAACTCCTTGATCTCTCTTTTTATGTGTATCTTTCAAGGGGGAAGCATAAAAAATGCTTGGTTCTTGTAAATCTGCAGTAGTTTGTTTTGTTTTGGATCATTTTAAATACAGGTTTATAAAAAAAAAAAAAAAAAAACCAAACCAAAACACTGTGGTTATCTTTTACTGGTGCATATTATAATGGCAAAGCAGTGCTACTGCTTCATGGGAAGAAAATTGGTGACTGTGCTAAAAACTGTGGTTGCTTCCGTCCTACTCTTCCACCTCTGTCACCCAGAGGGCACATTTTTATTCAGTGTAGATGTGGAAAAAAATTGTGTCCCAGCTTCTCATCTGACCTGTGTTTCAGACCAAAAGATATGTACAAATTGTCACCAAACAGAGCAAAACATGAGGAAGTTTTTAAAATGAAAAGATGTGAAGCAACAGAAGGGGACAATGGCAGAGGTGTGTGGCAATTGCCATTTTCCCTGCTCAGCAGGGTTTTGAAGCACAGCATTAGCCCTGAAATTTTACTTTGCTGGTGAAAAATATTTTTAGATAGATGCATAAGGTTATTTTCTTCTTTTTTTTCTTTCTTTCTTTCTCTTTTCCAGAGCCAAGATTTTAAAAACCCACAGGACAGAATCAAGCCTTCTGAGATTTGAGGTCACTTCACCCAAGAACTTCTAGCATAATTATTTTTTTGAGCCTTGTCAGTTTATCAGCCTCCATCACACCACTTCTAATTTGTATTTGGTACAAGGTGTAAGATAGAAAAGAAATTACTTACTTTTAAAATGACCAATAAGGTCACTACAGGTGCAGCAAAGCAGACTTTATGACTTATATTTATAAGGATTTTTGTCTTTAGGTCCTGGCTCATCTCATAGCCTTTCAATCAAACTAAAAAGGTGTCTCAATTGGCCATTCAATACTTGGGACATCTGCAATAATTGTTAGGGGAGGCTTCAAACACAAATCTTTTATTTCTTGACCAAATAATATCAAATACATACATATATATATATATCAATATTTCCCATTCACAGTGCCCTCAGTGAGCTTGCCTGCCCTGAAATGCCTCCTACAGCAGTTACCATTGGTCCTGGTATGGAACTAGTTGTTCTTTAAGGTCCCTTCCAACCCAAAGCATTTTGTGATGCTATGATTTACTGAGAAAGCTAAAAGGATCTTCATCTTTTCCCCCCTGACTTTGTTTTCCCTCTGATAAATAAAGGGAACAGAAGTCTACAGAAGTAATTACAGAATCATCACAGTATCACAGTAGCACAGTGTCACCAAGGTTGGAAGAGATCTCAAAGATCTTCAAGTCCAAATAGATACCACAGATCTCAAGACCAGACCATGACACCAAGTGCCACGTCCAAACCCACCTTGAACACCTCCAGGGATGGTGACTCCACCACCTCCCTGGGCAACCCATTCCAGCAGTCAATGACTCTCTCAGTCAAGAACTTTCTCCTCATCTCCAGCCTAAACTTCCCCTGGCACAGTTTGAAACTGTGTCCTCTTGTTCTGGTGCTGGTTGCCTGGGAGAAGAAAGCAACCTCCCCCTGGCTACAACCACCCTTCAGGTAGTTGTAGACAGCAAGAAGGTCTCCCCTGAGCCTCCTCTTCTCCAGGCTAACCAATCCCAGCTCCCTTAGCCTCTCTTCATAGGGCTGTGCTCGAGGCCTCTCACCAGCCTCATTGCCCTTCTCTGGACATGCTCAAGCACCTCAATGTCCTTCTTAAATCATAGAATCATAGAATAGTTTGGTTTGGACAGAATCTCTGAAGGTCATCAAGTCCAAACCCCCCCCACCACCACCACAATCAACAGGGGCTCCTCACCTAGATCAGATTACTCAGAGCCCTGTCAAGCCTCACCTTGAATACCTCTAGCAATGAGGCCTCAAACACCTCCATGAGCAACCCGTTCCAGTGTTCCAACACCCTCATAGTACAGAAATTGTTCTTAACATCCAATCTAAATCTGCTCTTCTCCAGTTGGAATCCAGATTTTTGATGAAGTAACTAGTTCTCACCTGCACACACATAGTGATTATTGCTTTCTAATGTAGGACTAATTAAGGAAGCTCTTAATATTCACCCTGACATCTGATTTGTCTTGATTTTCAGCAAGAGACACATATTTTTTCTCCTGGGTCTCTTCTTCAGTTCCCCATCCACAGCTGTTTTAGGAGTAATAAGCAAACAAGAAACAGAAAGCACTGCTGAGCTCTCCTCGGTTGCAACGTCTTGCCTGTATTTCAGTTCAAGATAAAGATATGGCTGACAGAGAGATTTTCATGTAAATTGAGTGTTCACTGAAAATGTAGGCAGTGCAGCATACAGAGACCTATTTTGCTGACAAAATGCAGGGCTGAGATCTGAGCACCAACCATGGATTTATTGTTTCATCTGAAATCTCTATGGGATCCAAAATACCTGCACAAGGGTGGCAGAGGAGAGCCAAGATTTAAGGGGGGGCCAATCTTTTGGGGCAGCTGGAAGCAAAACAAAATAACCCCAAGCTCCCCAAATGTCACCAGATATTTGACTTCAGGCAACTCAATCGATCCCTAGGAATCTACTCAGGATGATTTAAATTACACACGGGACTCCACTAACTGCATCAACTAGCTTTCAGTAGGCCCTAATGGGAGATCACACATCTGCTCATCTGGAGCTCATCTATTGGCTAGATTGATGACAGTAGGAGTTAGACATCTGTCTCACATGCCAACAACAAAATTCCAGCACCTTAATTTACAAGCTGAATCATATAATAAAACAAGGTCTCAGCTTCCCGAGCAATAGAAGCCACATCTGTCCAGCTCTCATCACAGCATTTGGCACAAAGTGAAGAGCTTGCACACAGCCAATTATTTTATAACTGTTAGTAGATAATACAGTATAAATTAATAGCTTGAATGTATGGCACTGAGATCAATATTACATGCTAAAGCTTGCAGGATCTGTAGGCGAGTTACAGGCCACAGGCAGCAATGAGGTGACAGAACAGAAAAGATCTCAGCCTGGAAAATTCTTTAGACTAAGGACTAAAGCTGTAGGCTAAGGGCTGTAAGAAATATCATGGTTTTCTCTAATCTCTTTCTGTTGCACTAATCCCCTCTCTAAATCCTCCACTTTCAACTCCTGTTTGTGTCGAGCAGAGCTGAGAGGAAGAATTATATCAGAACACAGCAACAAAAGGATGTCTGTGTGCTCTCATATGACAACTACCAGTCCAACAGCCATAAACAACTTGTGTGTTAACATCAATCTCATAAGAACCATTGCTGTAACAGGCTAGTTTATTTGTCTTGTGGAACCTTCAATGTTTGAGTACTGCCAGGAAAAATCTCCTGAATGTAAAACTGATAGATTCTGAATTAGGTTGATTGTCCAAAAAGCTTAATGATTAAGTTGCATGAATTCTTAATACAAGGTTTATTAACAGACCATGCTAGACTTGCTTGGCAGTACAAGTCAATATAACTGTGAAAAAAAACCCAACAACAAAAATCACTATCTCTATGGCTTGCACTGAGTAAAAATTTTGAGTTCCATTAAATTTTCCTGTTTAAGAAAAATAAAATAAAAATAATGGCATCTCTTACATATCTTTTAGTGGTCAGGCAAAGGGACTACTGATTCACTCTCCACAAACCAACTCCTGACTAAGCCAGAGGTGTTTCCACGTACTGAACACCCAGAGGAAGCATGAAATTGTTCAAGCTAGGGAAACTGGGGCATTTTGTTTGCAAATGGAGATTTAACTGTGCAAAGAGGATATTTTAGCTCCCTGTAGAGTGCTTTAAGAGGTTACTGAGAACAACAGATGACCATAGGTTCTCCTATTACATCTCTTGACATAAATCTACAAGTCCTGTATATTATATATACAAACCTGTTTCTGACCTGCCACAGTACCAAGGAAATTGTTTTGATAGATGTCTCCTTTTACAAAAGCTCAGGAAGGTTCTGGAGTTTTTTGTACATCTGAGATTGAATGAAAGGGGAAAAAAATGGCATTGAAGGCACAAGGTCTACCAACAGTAATTGAAACTATGGTAACACTGAATTGAGTTTGCTATCTTCTTTATCTTCAAGTTCTTCCTTTCTTCAAAATTTTAATTTTAAAACCTTGAGAGGACAATGAAGTTAAATGACTGATTCAACATGCGCATCATAGGACCATAGAATTGTTTTGGGAGGAAAAAAGCTTTTAAAATCACCAAGTCGTTAACTGAACACTGCCAAATACTCAGACACTGCACTGTACTGAAAAGAATGAGAAGCAGGACTGGTGAGGAACTCTGAGGCTGCAGGAAGGGTTCCAAAAGCAAAGGCCCCAATACAAACTAGAGCACTGAGACCATCCTGAGCTTCAAGCAGAAAGCTGGAGCTCCCAAACTTTCTGTACTACAAGTAGCTTTGTAAAGAGGTTGTCAAAAGTTCTCCTGGGAGATGAGAAAGGAAAGGAAAACTGCTAGTGGCACTCTTCTGTTTTCAGAACTGTGTGATAGCCTTGAAAAGAGACACAGCCTCTCAGATTCTGGGCCTATAGAATCACAGAATGATAAGGTTGGAAGGGGCCTCAAGAGTCATCTAGTTCCAACCCTACCATAGGCAGGGACACCTCCCACTAGCACAGGTCACTCAAGGCCTCCTCCAACCTGGCCTTGAACACCTCCAGGGAGGGAGCAGCCACAACCTCCCTGGGCAACCTGTGCCAGTGCCTCACCATCCTCACTGGAAAGAACTTCTTCCTAACATCCAGTCTAAATCTCCCCTCTGTCAGTTTAAACCCATTGCCCCTTGTCCTGTCATTTCAAGACTTTGTCAATAGTCCCTCCCCAGCCTTCCTGTAGGCCCCCTTCAGATCCTGGAAGGCTACTATCACGTCTCCTGGAAGCCTTCTCTTCTCCAGGCTGTAGAGCTCAAACTCTCTCAGCCTGTCCTCATAGGAGAGCTGCTGCAGCCCTCTGATCATCTTCATAGCTTCCTCTGGACCTGCTCCAACACTTCCATGTCCTTCCTGTGCTGGGGGCTCTTGGCCAGGAATTCTGACGGTTGGATGGATGTGGAAGCTATCATGAATGAGTGTCTGTTCAGGGAATACAAGTCTAGGACTTGACCCTTGTTAATATAATTTTTTGTTCCCATGTTCTAATTATTCTCTTTGGTTGAACACTTCAGAAGCCTGTATTGAAAGATTTAGCAGAGATAAGTCCCTGAATGGCAGTTCACAGCTCATTGTAAACACATGGCAATTGTGTAGGATGCAGGAAGAAGAACATGAGTCACTACGGTGAGAAGAGGATTTTTGACACTTGATGCTCTTTATCATCTAGAAAGTGTGGCTACTTCTATAAACACGGATGAGATCATTGCTCCTTCATTAAGCCTGTTACACTGCTGACTCTCCTCCTCTGGACCTGATGACATTTCTGTTCCTAAATTGTGATGGTGGTTGGTAGCCACCTACCAACAGCCTAGCAAGGCTTGGTGTATTCATGAGTCTGCCTGAGCCAATATTCTCAAACTATGTCAAAACACCTATTCGTAATCTTGTCTCCCAGACAGCAAAAACTTAGTTTATTAAACTTCTGAAGATTATGTTTGTCCACTGAGCTGCTCCCAAGGGAGATACCATTCTCACGATCTTCCCTTGCAAAGCAATTTGTGAAAGAAAGAGATGGGCAGTTCTGCATCCAGAGAAACAACATAGTGCCTGAGCCTTTGGTCAAGCAGTCCAACAGCAAAATACCATTGCAAGATGGGAAGGGAAAGGAAGAAAGATGTTTAAAGTGTCCTCCTTCATCTTCTGGTTTTTTTCATTGGAGATAAAATTTAATGAAGAACGTCAGGAACTGTGGAATCTTCAACATCCCACAGAGAATTTTACATGTCCTTTGAATTAAATAACATTTAATTGCCCCATTTCAAGCAGCCCTTTTCTGTAGAACAGGCACCACAGAGCTCCTGGTTGTCACTGGAAGCTATATGAAGACCTTTCTGAGCAGAGCCGTGGGAGAGGCAAGAGGGCTTTAAAAGGTCAGGAGGAAATGAATAACATAGAAAAAAATAATCATAGGCAATTACCTGAAATACTTAATTGCATGCTGAACTTCCATTTATTTAGAGACAATGTAGGTGCCTCTTACTGAACTTTGTGCAAATTACCATGATGTCTTTCTAATGCCCATTGGGCCTGAGTTCAGCAACATGATGGATAGTTCAATTTACTGAGTAAGCAAAGAGCTCTCCTTAGATGTTAGACACTAATCTTCTGATTGGACTCGATTGCCATGGAGACCTGCACTACAAAGTTTACTAATAAGAATTAATCCAACTATTGATAAAGATTTAAATGTTGATACATGGAGTATTAGCAAAGTACTGAGCTCAACTGGTCCCTAGCTACTGCTACAGGAAAGGTGTAAGGCTGCTTCACAAGGAAAAAACAAATTAATATCATTCCTGTATGTGGTAGATTTCAAACCTTCATGCCTTGTGTGACCACACAGGCATGTTGAGGGGCAGCACAAGACACCTGCCACATGGTGCTATGCTCCTAACCCTAAAAGCTTTCCTCCTCCCTTTTTTGGCCATTCTACTCAACTCTTGAAATCCAAAGTGAGGCAGGAGAGCAAGGGTCAAGACGGCCTGGCAGGATTTACAGTGTCCAGGCCTACCAGGACACTGTACCAGTGGGTATTTGCAACATGCAAGCTTAATGCACACCTTCTTCATGTTAATAAGCTATCATGAGAGCCTGAGAGGTGGGAGAAGTATAAAAAATACATGCCTTCCCAGCTGGACTAGGGGAGAGTCAATAGGCTTGATTTGGGTGTAAATTCAGGAGGAATTCTCTCACTGAAAGAGAGGTATGTAGTGCCTGAGTACCTAAGAGAAACTCGTGCACTCTGGAAGCCACGTGGGATGTGTTTTTCAGCAAATCATACTGCCTCTCCACTCCACTGCTGCCACAGCTGATGCATCTCACCATTTCATCACAGCATCCATTCCCTGCCAACTCAAAACAATATGTTCCAAGTCATTGTGTCCCTCTGTCACTCTAATTGTACTTTCCTCTTAGGAATTGTTCCAAAGCTTATTGTAATGAAAGGTGTCACTGCTGAAGAACACGAGCCCTTTGTGCTAAATATGACATGAACAATGAACAAAAGGCAAATAATTCTTTTGGAAACTTAACTATTCCAGGGGATATACAGGGGATCTTCCAGGGGATATACAGGGAATCTTCCAGGGGGTAACTGTGTGCAGTTCTAGAGCCCCCAGCACGGGAAGGACATGGAAATGTTGGAGCAGATGGAGAGGAGGGCCACAAAGGTGATCAGAGGGCTGCAGCAGCTCTCCTATGAGGACAGGCTGAGAGAGTTGGGGCTCTGCAGCCTATAGAAGAGAAGACTTCCAGGAGACCTTAGAGTAGCCTTCCAGTATCTGAAGGGGGCCCACAGGAAGGCTGGGGAGGGACTATTGACAAGGTCTTGCAATGACAGGACAAGGGGCAATGGGTTTAAACTGGCAGAGGGGAGATTTAAACTGGATGTTATGAGGAAGTTCTTTCCAGTGAGGGTGGTGAGGCACTGGCACAGGTTGCCCAGGGAGGTTGTGGCTGCTCTCTCCCTGGAGGAGTTCAGGGCCAGATTGGAGGAGGCCTTGAGTGACCTGTACTAGTAGGAGGTGTCCCTGCCTATGGCAGGGGTTGGAACTAGATGATCTTTGAGGACACTTCCAACCTTACCATTCTATGATTCTGTGATTCTATATAAGGGAAGGAAACAGAGAAAAGAAAGAGAAGAGTCTGCAGTAGACATAATGATGGGCAAAGGTCTTAATACCTTCCTCCCTTTGCTAACCTTTCAGAGACATTGAAGAAAAGGATACTTGCTGAGCAGGATTTAAATCATTAGGAGGGTCAGAAGAGTGGAGTGCTTTTAGAGATAATTGTTCACTATTTTCTGGAATAAAATTTTTAGTTTTCTGTTCCAAATTATACAATAAATATGCACATTTATTCTAATGTTAGTAATTAGAGTTTAACAATACAAATCTGCAAGCAGAAAGAAAACATGAAATTCCCGCATAGAAACACCTTGAAGATCTTTCACTGGGTTGTAGCAGAACTAATATTTTTGTTGAAGGCTTTGATGCCGTAGGTTGACTTCAGTTTTGTAAGTTTGCATGAATTCAGAAGGGTCAAATCTTTCAATTCTTAGAAGTCTTTGTCAAAAATAGTACATGAAGAACTGACCTTTCATTGTTCTGTGAAGTTGAATGGTGTCATGGAAGGTCTAAGCAGGCCAAAATAGGCTTATACACATCCTGGCTTGCCCAGAGATGTTTTTCTGCTCTCCCTCATCCTGTTTTGGGGAGAAACAATGCCAGGAAAGAGGACAAAGAACTTGGAGCCACTGGGTCTGAGGACTCTGGCCTGCCCAGACTTATTTGTATCCTGTGGCAAACAAGGTACACAGGTTCAGCTTGTGCATGCCATGTACAAGGCCTGTGTTCTTCCCTAAAAAGATTAAAGCAAGCCTATGGCTTCACCTGATATGGTGAAGCTTGGCAAAGTGCCCTCCTGATTGGCTAATCTATGTCCAAAGGCCCATTAGTCTTGTGCTGTATTGATAAAAAGGGATGAGCAGGTGATACAATGAGCTCTCTGCCATTGTATTCATGGTGCTGCTGCTCTCTCATTGCATCCTGGACTGCCTGGGAACTCCACTGCTTCAAGTTTACCAGGCACAGGCTCTAAATGCCTGCAGGAGCTTGGCCTGCACAGCCAGTGTGGCATTGTGCCAAACCTGCACATGGCTTTTCATCCTACCTGCCCCTCTGCAAGGCTGCTGCTGAATGGAGAACCAAGAGAAACCAAGTCAGAGACTGTGCCAGACTCCAGCTGCCTGAGAAAAGAGCCTGATAAAACTCCAAAGCCGCTAATGGCTTTGAGACCACTGACAGCAACCCCTCCACATGCTTTAGGTACTGTCTGATAATATTTTGTGAGTAAATACTTAGAGCCTCTTGCAATCACTAATTGGTTTCTTCCATAAGCAGAAAGGAGCTTCCTGCACCCAGTGGCTAAGCAGGATAATGAACCACAAGTGCTATATCAGCTGCAAGAACCTTCTCTTCCAGTTTAATAGTTGCATTTGCTGGTTACCTCTTAAAATGTTCCAGCTTTGTCTGTTCCCTGTGTGTATAAATTTCCAAACCATGCATTTCAAACCGTGTGAATAAGTTTTCTGATGAGATTTAATGTCAATAAACAATTTCCATAGTTATTAACAATCTTCACCTGGATATCAAAAACCCAATAATGATTCTTAATTTTGCATCCTTTGTAGCAAACGCTTACGTTACACTATTTGTGGCTTCCCATTGTTACCTAATTTCATAAACAGGAAGAAACCACAGAAATACTAATGGACAATATATATAAAGAAGAAAAGCTAAAGCAAACCCTAGAAGTCTATTCTCTTTTCATTATCACTGACAGTTCATAACCAGGTCACTTAGCTCTTCCTTCACTGTGGTAATTTAAATGACTTCTGTGCTCAAACCACAATTTTATGACTTTTAGGGACTCCATGGGAAAAAAAAAAAACAACTTAAAATCTGAATTCTAATAACTTGAGGTATGCTTGAAGAAACTAATGTCAAGGCATGAATAGTGGGGCAGGGACCAAACCTTGGCCTTGATTAGCTTTGCTCTGCTGAGTCCATCTAGAGCTTTAGTGTTTGCACTGCTGTGGCCGCTAATAAAGACTGTTGTAAGCCTTTTGGGGAAACGGCAGAACTAACTACAGACCAGAAGTGACCAAGCATCCCATGACAGAGATAGGATACTGACCTTTGGATAAGGGTACAAGACTAATATAACACAGAGTTGTTCTGACATCTAAATAGAAAAGGAATGAGAAATTATGTGTGCTTTGATTTAACTTACAGGACTGTGCTCTGCCAGTACCATGTCACAGGTTGACAAGCACTAACACCTCATGTAGTAGACAATGAACATAAGCATAGAAAAAGAAGTCCATCCAAAATTGCTTTAGTGTCTCTCACTAGAGGGTCTGGTAACCAAGAAATTTCTGAGATTACCATTTTGCTTTACAATTACTGTAAAAAAAAAGACCTAGACAAATATCTTCTAGTTATTTCTTAGGATCTCCATTGACTGCGACTTCAGGTTCACCTTTGAAGAATCTTTACCTCATTGGTTTTTTTCATACTCCTGCTACTTCTTATGGAGGACTTATTCTCTAAAAGAAGCAAACCTGGAGGCAAGGGTGGACACAGAGCTAGAGAGGAGGAAACCTCTAATTATTTTTGTCATTGTCAGTCATGTCTAGACTTTGAGAACAAGTTCCTCCTGTACTTCTGAAGGAATATTACCTGGCAGACAAACTGAAAAGCACAAAAGAAAAATCCTGATTACACTAGCAGAAGTATTGTAGGTCAAAGTCAATTGGCACTACAAACTTCTTCAAAGGTAATGTTGTGTTGGTCCTGACAAGCTTGTCACAAAATAATTGCATTGTTTCTTTCCACCTGCAAAACTACGCCAAAAATAAGAAGCCAGTGCCTAGGAGGTACAAAAGCAAAGCAAAACAAAACAAAACCCCAAAACAACAGCAAAATAAGCCTAAATTCTTCCCATGTCCCTCTCTTTAAGAAAGATTATGAAGTATAACCTTGATGAAGAGTTACAACACAAGAATCACAGCATATAGCCAGATCTCCAGTACCACACACTTGCAATCCTGTTATCCTGATTTGACAGCAGCTCACAGGCAACCAAACCTTTCTGAATGTCAGCCATTTTCCTTCAAAATCATCAAAAGCAAAAGTTGTTCTAACTTATCTATCTGAGGTTTCAAGATAGTGAAGGTTTCCCAGAAATCCGTGGCTGGCACAGAAAATAAGCAAAGAATTACTTAATGGTTGCCAACATGAGGCTTACTGATTGAAAATATCTTTCCCTAGGGGTTACGCCTGACCTTCTGACTAAAAACCATCACCCCATCCACACCAAACCCTTTCCAAGTCAAACACCAGTGCAGCAGAACAGAAGCAGCGGACTGAAAGGTAGCTCCACACATAGTACAAAATTAGTGTAGCTCTTCCAACAGTGACTTCATAACAAATATTTTCCCTTTGACTGATTGAAAATGCAGGCATGGAAAACACAACCTCTTGGTGGCAACCCCTGGAATCTCTCTGAAATGATGACATCACTGGGGCACATTATTGTCTGCCATCCTTGCTGATGCAGAAGCAAATTAAATTCTCCAGCTGCTGTGGTTAGATCAACTATTTGTAAAAGTACTGCCCCAAAGTCGCACTAATCTGAAGTCACTGTTTTATAGATAATTAATTCCTGCTGCTGAGTCCAAAAGCTGCTCGTTCCAAGAGATATTTGTCTTGTGACCGCTGCAGATCTCAAAAGTTCCTATTCATTGATCTTGACTGATATGTATTAGACAGTGTTCCAGTAACACAAAGGTGACATGCCATTAAAATTCAGCTGCTTAGTCTGCTCCATGCCAACTTCCACAACTCTTTTGACCTCAGCAATTTGTCATAGGGTTGGCTTAATATAGAATGGTTTAGGTTGGAAGGGATCTCAAAGATCATCTAGTTCCAACCCCCTGCCATAGGCAGGGACACCTCCCACTAATACAGGTCACTCAGGGCCTCCTCCAACCTGGCCTTGAACACCTTCAGGGAGGGCGCAGCTACAACCTCCCTGGGCAACCTGTGCCAGTGCCTCACCACCCTCACTGTAAAGAACTTCTTCCTAAGGTCCAGTTTAAATCTCTCTTCTTCCAGTTTAAACCCATTACCCCTTGTCCTGTCATTGCAAGACCTTGTAAATAGTCCCTCCCCAGCCTTCCTGCAGATTCCCTTCAGATAATGGAAGGCTACTACAAGGTCTCCTCAAAGCCTTCTCCTCTTCAGGCTGCAGAGCCCCAACTCTCATAAACTGCACTCAAGGGAGAGCTTCGTGAGATCTTCATGGCCTCCTCTGGACCCTCTCCAACACTTCCATGTCCTTTCTGTGTTGGGGGCTCCAGAACTGGACACAGCACTCCAGGTGGGGTCTAACAAGAGCAGAGAAAGGGGCAGAATCCCCTCCCTTGCTCTGCTGGCCACGCTGCTCTTGCTGCAGCCCAGCACTTGGTTGCTGTCTGGTTGTGCACATGTTGTTGGCTTACGCTGAGCTTCTCACCAACCCAGAATCTAAGGTGATTCTGAAAGTGCAGAGTTTTGAATACATATTTACTGGACCATTTAGTTCAAACACAGCATCTGGGTATTGGTAAAACAGAGAATAAAACACCAAAGAGTCAATTCTGAGGTTCAGAAATGCAAAAGAACTGTCTCAGACCACTCTGAACAATATAGCACACACACTCCTGTATGCACCAAGGAAACAATACTCCAGTCCACCCTGGACTGAACAAATTGTATTTGGATTCTTGATAGCAAAGAGGAGAAGAGAAGAATATTGCTGACAGCATAAACTATCCTTATCTTTAGCAGTGATCATCTCTCCTTCACTGCAAGAAGATTTATTTCTTTGCTGTCCCATACCATATCTCCAAATGTCTTTTGTAGATCTTGTGAACGTGAAGCTAGAGGTTTTGCATAATATATGCAGCATTGTCAGTAAAACTAACTACCAGCACTATCACTGTAATGATCTCATGATTGTAATAAAACTAAACCTACTTCATTTCATTTGCTGCTTATGAACTTTTCCAAAGTTTTTGGTTTGGTTTGGTCGAATTGCTTTTGCAGAGGTCATAATAAATAGTCTTATGACACATTTTTCAACATGAGCTCCCAGATAAAAGCATGATGATTCACTGGGTGATCAGTTTTGTAATGATTTAGAATGGGAGATTCATTATTTATTTAGTATTTTGAAACATTGTGAGCAAGGTTCCTAGAGTGCTTTGGAAACAAAAGGCCAGCTTTACCCTGGAGTGAAGTCACAGTGAATTCCAGTTGATGACTACACAGAATGAAACAAAGGAACTTTAAAATGCCTCCCATAATTGGGAGGTAGTTCAAAGAAAGTGAAAGTATAAAATAATCTGTTTGCCAGTGCATTAAAAAGATCTGCCTCCAAGCAGGAGTCTAGGCATTGATTCCTTTCATTACCAGCCAACACTTTACTCATCTGAACAAGCCAGCTGTTTTACCCATCTAAACAAGCAAAAGTCTGGGTACAAAGTATGGTCAATGAAATATTTTGTACATTTTAGCCTTCAGAGGTGTCATTTCTACCCATTTGTATCCCTTGTTTCAGGGCTGTCAGGTTGTCATTTGTCTGGACTGGATGGTCATTTGCTCCTCACCAGGGGAAATTTACTATCCTCACCTTCCTGAGTCTATGAATGTGCTCTGACTGCCACTCTCAAAATGCCTTCTGACATTATCAGGGAGACTGAGAGAGTGTCATCTTAATGCTGATCAACAGCTAAAGGATGAGTGGCAAGAGGATGGATCCAGACTCTTTTCAGTGGTGCCCAGCTGCAGAACAACAGGCATCAGACGCAAACTGGAACCCAGGAAGATCCATTTGAACGTAAGGAAAAGATTCTTTGCTTTAGGGTGACAGAGCAGTGGAACAGGCTGCCCAGAGACAGAGGATACTGAGAGTGATCCTATGCAACCTGCTCCATGTGACTCTGATTTTGCACGTGGTTGGACCTAATGATCTCCAGAGGTCCCTTCCAGCCTTAACCATTCTGTGAATCTGTGATTCTATGGACTGTCTTAATCCAATTTTCACTCATTTTTCATTCCTCAACCTGTCTTTTAAACACAGTGAGTGCGAAATGTTATGGTATTGCTTCTATGACTTTGCTTTAATACAGCAAAGTTTAGTCTGATTGAGCTGTTTGTGTGTGGTGGGACTAGAATACTTTCTAACACTGGAGAGCTTTAACAGAAGATTTTAAAAATAAATAAGTCACTGAAAGGGATTTTACCACCTTCCCACAATTGCTCAAAAACCCACTAAAGGTCATGAGAAAACTTTGATAGATTGAGATTAACCTTTAAGAACATATCTGGAACAAGACAGAGAGAGAAAAAAAAATAAAAAATAAAACAACCATCCCCCCACAATGAGCTAATCTGTTTTGTATAGAGCTATGAATCTGAAAATATGACAGATCTTGCCTCCAGAACTGCATTTCACCAAATTGTTACTTAATAAACTCATGCTCCACTCAAGGCAGATAGGCCTTTATAGAAACTGGAAGGAAAATGCCCATCATTATTTTCAATTTTTACTTATTCCTGTCTTTGTCAATATTTGCTCCTGATTCAGACTCAATCCAAACTTGATTTGATTTTTTGGTTGCCTTCTTATTTCTTTGTGGCTTTGGTTTTTGTTTGTTGTTTTTTTTTTCATGAAAGCTTGAGTGAAATTAAACCTTTTCCCTTTTTCTTGGTCTGCTCTTTTTCAGAGCACAAAAAAAGCCCTAGCTGAAATCACATTCATTGTGTTCCTTTGGAGGCTCAAATGTTAACAGAGGTAAATGCTGAAAGCTAAAAATTATGGCTTAAGAGTAACCCTGGTGAAACATATTCCTTGTTCTAAAGGAAGTGGATTCTGATTTAATTGAACTAGAAGATTTTGACATTTTCAAGCTGTTTGCAATCAGTAGTTTGTTTAGTGTTTGGGTTTTTCTTTTTTTTTAATTTAATTTTTTTTTGAGGGTGGTGGAGTGGATGTTATTTGCAGGACAGCCTAAACCATCATTCAGGACTGTACAGAGGCTGCTTGTAAGTGCTGCTCAGCAGCCTACCCCTGTAGTCTCAGAGCAAATACCCAAGGAAGAGAGTTCTGTGCACAAAAGCAAATTTATTACATACTAAAACCATACTGGGAGCAGTTGTTTGGGTTTTTATATAAAGGGCTCCAGGTTGCAGGTGAATATTTGCATCTCACTGTTTCCTTTAGCCTAAATTCACTGATTTTGTTGCACCCTTTTGTGAGCTAGTCTTCTCTTCATGCTCGGCAATACTGCATGTTGGAGAAAGCAGTCCAAGAGGGATCATGCACTTGGCATCTGAGAGGTACAAAGGAGTTAGCTCTGTTATTTTGGGAGGAGGACTTCTGAGTGAGAGAAAAAGGAAGTTTAACAATTGCAGGTTGCCTCCATGCTAAGTGTGAATGGCTGTGTTCTCGCAAAGGTTTTGTTGTAGGTGTCCTTGATCTTTGAGAAGCTGTGGTAAGCCTCATTCAGCTGATTTCAGAGCTTGAGAACAGAGAAGTTAAAAAATAACATGTGATAAAGCAGCTGCATTAATATTGGAACGAGCTTTATTTGCTGTCATCTATCACTCTATAGAGATCAAGCTCCCAATCTCTCCTACCAGCTCAAGGTTTTCTAAGTGTCATAATCTAAGAAGCATTAATGATAGAAATAGTCTTACTTGAATTTTAAGGAGAGGGAGAACTGCATTCTCTGAGCACTGACCTTGTGAGCTTTTCAGTGTGTGGGCTGCAAGATTTAGCATCCTTCCCATCTATCTCAGCTCCTTCTAATCCTAGCATGGTGCACTCCCCTCATTTGTATCCAAGCCTGAGCAGGAGGTACGTCTGTAGAATAAGAAATACACCACGTGGCTGCCTCTGCTCCAGACCACAACATTTACTTTCTGAGAAAATTGATTTGTACTATTTGAATATTATGTAAGGAGACTAAACCTTGAATATTTGTGTTCGCTCTCAGCATAATAATTGCCTGCTAGCAATTCCCTGGGACTGTGAAACAGTCAGGACTAGATCAGATCACTGCTCGAGGAAACCTGACAATGGGCATCCAGCTGTGGAAACACCAGTGCAGAGGTAAAGCCCCAATCTGCTTCTGTAAAGATGTTGAGAAATACCAGGCTGCCCAGAGAAATGGTGGAGTCCCCACCTCTGTAGGGTTTTAAAAGCCATGTAGATGTGGTGCTGAAGGACGTGGTTTAGTGGTGACCTGGCACTGCTGGTTTAATGGTTGGACTTGATGAGCTTAAAGGTCTTTTCCAACCAAAACAGTGCTGCAATTCTATGATGATTCTATTTATGGGGTGAGTATTATCATCTTCTAATGACACCAATGCATTCCTAGCTGGTGTGAAGTACTCTGACCCTCAAGGCAGGAGCAGGAGCCCCAATGCCTTTAAAGGCAGAAGTCCATCTGCATTCCAGTCACTGAAATGAGGCAATTGTGCTTGCCTGATTAAAGTCTACTTTTGTTTGACTAAATCATAACTTCTAGGAGCGTTTCTTATCTTGTTTTTATAACAAGGATGGTAAACGCAGCTTATGCTCTCATAGTTTGTGCTAATAATCCTCAGGTGCAATTACTTAGGGGAGTACTCAGTCTTTAAGTCTGGTTCTTTTACTCACAGTCATTTTCTCCTGCTATGTGTCTCCCCACTTCTACAAAAAGGATTTTGGCACCCAGTACCTTCTCCCTGCGAAGGCCAGAAATGTGTATGTCAGGTTGGAGGGGTAAAATGATGACTCCCTTTAAGCTCTTCCCATTAAAATACTCTTTCTATCCTATTTCTGAAATGTTACTCTACAAGAGACACAGTTTTTAAGCAATTGCAAGATCAAAGAATAAGTTTGAAGTTCTTCTGGGTAACTGCTTCCTTCTATTCCAGCCCATATCATTTCTATGCTATTGTGAATGAAATTCACATAAATAAGTGTGTGATTCTGCTTCCAAAGTCATTGACTAGACCTTGCATGGCATTTAGATGCTGCTTTCAGTCTCAGGCATGGAGACAAGAAAGGAAGCAACACTTCAGTTCCCAGTGTGCACACAAAAACACTCAGGAAAAGTTTGCCCAACACTACTGTTAATCTAAATAAGATGATGGATGGTTGGAACAAACAAGGCAGTGAAGTGAAAACAGTCATGACACTATTAAATGTATTTCCAAATCTAAGGCACATCTCATCCTGCCATACATAACATGTTTAATAATTTATGATAAAAAAAAAAAAAAAAGAAAAGCCTCACAGCTATCACTGAAACTGCTGAGACACTGAAGACGGTGCCAGTTTTTGTGCTCTGAAGAACTGGAAGTGAGATTGAAGGTCACACACACTTCAGAAGCACTTCACAGATTGGTTTTTGCTTTTTGATTTCTGAGATGTCTGAAGGTAGCTTAAGGTAGGTTTTGGAGATTGCTAAACTCTTCTCATCACCAATGGAGATCAGCTACAAGGTTTTATGCAAGAGATAATGGTGAACGTTACCATTATTCCTTCTCCCTCCCATAGGTCCTAGAAGATACTTGTCATCCTCATGTATCCAACCTGAATACTCAGGAGTAAATAACACTGCTCACATATGTGGGAGCAATCAATTTACCTCAGGGTATCTACTGGCACTTCAGAAAACAGAGTAAAGAGGAACTACTTTCTATACAAGGATCCAAATCATTAAGTGACATGTCTATCACATGGTACTCCAGCTGCTTCCAAGGGAAGGGAAGGGAAGGGAAGGGAAGGGGAGAGGAGGGGAGGGGAGGGGAAGGGAAGGGAAGGGCAACTTATCAATGTGTATTGATATCTAAAGGGTATGAAGACACTTGGACCAGTCTCTTTGTAACGGTGCCCCACAACCAGCCAAGGGGAAAGAGGCAGAACCCCTCACAACTCTGTGATTCTGTACCTTCATTAGAAGGTATCTTTGATTAGGTAACTTCATGAGAAATAACTCCATCATGAGAAATAACTCCAGTATTGTCAAACATAGCCTTACTTTAGATAAGAAGGCAGGTTTTATTACTACTATTTTAAATGTAACAGCATGTATGTCAAGTGGAAGTGGCTTAATTCATTGGGGTTTTGTTACACTCTAAGCCTAAAACAAGACCTATTGGTCCATTCCTTAGGTTGCTGCTGTCCTAAAATGGTGATCCACAGATGCCAGGGAATAAGATTATCAGTAGCTAGGGAGAAGGGACACAACATAGTTCTTTGGATTGGATTAAATGATCTCCGGAGGCCACTTTCAACTCCTTCTATTCTGTGATTCTGTGATTGATTGCAGCAAATTACTCATATGCCTGGTTATTCAGACACAATCTTCCACATTCTTCACACTGCTATTCAGACTACCAGATTTCCCACTTGATGGTTTGAAAAAGAAATTAGAAGCAAAAGAAAAGTTAAGGTATGTGTACTGAGACCAGCAATCACAATTTTTCTGTGAGGAAAACCACATTCTAGTTGTTATTTAATCTTTTCTTATCTCTTTTGTTTTTTTTTCTTTTCTCTTTTCTTTTCTCTTTTCTTTTCTCTTCTCTATTCTCTTTTATTTTATTTTATTCTTTTCTTTAATTTTTTTTTCCTTTCCTTTCCTTTCCTTTCCTTTCCTTTCCTTTCCTTTCCTTTCCTTTCTCCTTTCCCTTCCTTTCCTTTCTCCTTTCCCTTCCTTTCCTTTCATTTCCTTTTCTTTCCTTTCATCTATTTTCTTCTATTTTATTTTCCTCTATTTTATTTTCTTGTCTTTTACCTTTTCTTCTATTTTATCTTCACAGTGTGGCAGTCTTCCAAATTAAGGACTATTAACCCAAATAGCTGCTCTGTTCCCACCTACTTATCTGCCAATTGCAACTGGGAGGAATTACATGGGATTTCTAACATGATTCATCTACATCACAGACTTCCAAGCTACATGATCTGAGACATTTAAAACATGCTACAAAGATCAGTTGAACAAATAATTGTGTTGGTAGTGTTTCCTGGAGGAAATAGTCTTCCTGGTTTTGTGCTTGTATTGGTGTGGCCTGACTTTGCCTTAGTGCTAGTAATTAAAGCAATTAGTAAGGTGCATTGAGTTCATCACAAACGGCTGTGTGTGTCACTGCATAGCCTTTTATTAGCCTCCTTTCTTAAGCACTTGTGTAAGTTTCACAAAGGCACCCAAATATCCTTAAGCTCCAATTAAGAATTTAAATTGCTTGTAAGATTTTGACATATGATCACAGATTGATTGAATAGTTTGGAATGGAACTCTGGAGAGGATATAGTTCAATGCTCTGCTCAAAGCAGGGCCAGTTTAATTCAGAGTTTTCAAGGCCACCTCAAGTTTGTTTTCAAATATCTTCAAGGGTGCAGATTTCACAGCCTCTGAGACAGCTGCCTGGTGAAAACTTTTTTCCAGATATATCAACATTTCTCCTTCGTCACAATTTCCACATGCTGGCTTTCTCCCTGTCACTGTGGGCCTCTGGGTGGATTCTGCCTCGGTATTCTTCATGCTCCTCATCATTTCCTAGGATGCACACACAGAACAAGAATCGTAGAATCATAGAATCACAGAATGGTAAGGTTGGAAGGGACCTCAAGGATCATCCAGTTCCAACCCCCTGCCATAGGCAGGGACATCTCCCATTAGTACAGGT
>VWZE01000678.1:936-11286 GCA_013396675.1 Eubucco bourcierii
GTGTGTAACCAGATCACAGCTCTGGACTTCAGAAAAGCAGACTTCAGCCTCTTCAGGGATCTCCTTGGCAGGGTGCCATGGGAAGTGACCATAGAAGGAAGGGGAGCCCCAGAAAGCTGATCATTGTTCAAGGATCACCTCCTCCAGGCTCAGGAAAAATGCATCCCAGAAAAGAGGAAGGCAGGTAAGAACACCAGGAAGTCTGCATGGTGGGATAGAGAGTTCCTGGATACACTTAAATCCAAGATGAAAGCTTATAAAGAATGGAAGCAAGGACAGGGGACATGGGACAAGTACAAAGATACTGTTCGTGCAGCCAGAGNTGGATGCTCCCTACCTGGAGGTGTTCAAGGCCAGGTTGGATGAGACCTTGAATGACCTGTACTAGTGGGAGGTGTCCCTGCCTATGGTAGGTTGTTGGACCTAGATGATCCTTGAGGTCCCTTGCAACCTTACCATTCTATGGTTCTATGATATATAATTCATGGGGTTAGGAGGGACATTTAAAGGTCACTTAGTCCAATCGCTCTGCAGTAATTAGGACATCTGTAGGGTCATGTGCTGTTAGCACGGAACAATTACTGACCATGAAACAGTTAGATCACAAACCATGGGCACAGACCGTGTAGGGCAGCACATTCCCTCTTGACAGGAGAAATAACGAAAAAGAAACCTGAGGTTGAATTGTTCTGTTGGGTTAAAGAATTCAGTTGCTAAGTGGTTTTAGAAATATAAGTAAAACATTATAGAAGNNNNTGAGGTTGAACTGCTCTGTTGCGTTAAAGAATTCAGCTGCTAAGTGGTTTTAGAAATATAAGGAAAACATTATAGAAGGTATAATTTAATTAGCATAGAACAGGACAGCCTGTCAGAACACTGTAACTGATAATAGGTGATAGAATACCTAATCAGTAGATGACACATTGTTTAGAGCAGTTCTTGGAGATTGTATAATGCTGACTTGCTGTACAAATAAACAGAACCTTGTTTGCATCAAACAGCCTCCCCATCCCTCATTGCGGCAGACATCCCAAGCTAAATCAGGTTGTTCAGTGTCCCAGCTCATCTGACCTTGAATGTCTCCAGGGANTGAATGTCTCCAGGGACAGAGCCTCCACCACCTCCCTGGGCACCCTGTTCCAGTGTTCCACCAACTTCATAGCAAAGAACTTCTTCCTAGTGTCCAATCTAAATCTACCCTACTCTAGTTTAAAACCTTTGTACTTTGTCCTTATACTGAAGGCCCTTGTAAACAGTCCCTCCCCAGACTTCTTGTAGGCTTCCTTCAGGTACTGGAAGGCTACTGTAAGATCTTGTCGTGGGTTTAAAGAACTGGCAGAGTGAAGCTCTCAAATGAACTGGAGAAAAACAGAATTGTATTTGGAGAGAGACTTACAGATAGAAATTACAAGGTAATTGCAAAATCCATAACTGAACCCCCTTGAATTTTCCCCCAACCCAAAACTAAATCTATAATCCCCAGTGCTCCAATCTTCCCCCCCTCCCCATGCCTCTGCCATCCAAGAGGCCTAAACAGAGCCTCTAGAGGCCCCAAACCAGGCCTGCCCCTTACATGTTTTTCCCAATAAATCATCTCCAGTCAGACACAAGTTTGGAAGGGGAGGAAAGGAGAACGAGCTGGCCTTGCAGTGAGTTTATGAAGAGATAACAGAGTTATTGGGTTGAATAACAATCTTCTAGTCCCTAGAGGACTTCTTTTAATCCCACAGTTCCCAGCCTGGGACAGGTCTTCATGGAACCATCTCTTCTCCAAGCTGAATAAGCTCAACTCTCTCAGACCGCCTTTGCAGGAGAGGTACTCCAGCCACATGATAATTTTTCTGGCCCTCCTCTGGACTCTCTCCATCAGGTTGATGCTCTTCCTGTCTTGATTGCCCCATAGTACTCCAGGTGAGGTCTCACCAGAGCAAAATTGAATGGCTGTATCACTTTTCTTGATCTGGTGACCACTCTTATTCTGGTTTTTTGGACTGCACGCGAACTCTGTTGACTCACCAAACACTGTTGACTCACATACAGGTTTCATCCACCAGTACTCCAAATCCTTTTCCACTAGACTTCACTCTATCATATCCTCCTCGAACCTGTATCTATAATAGGTATTGTCCTGACCTGGGTGCAGGATCTTGCACTGGGCTGTGGTAAACCTCATGAGGCACATTTCTTGTCCCAGGTCCTCTTATTGACATCTTGTCCCTATCTCTGTCATATCAACCGCACCACTTGGTTTGGTATCATCTGACAACTTGCTGATGGTATGCTTGATACCACTACCTGTATAACTGATGAAAGCATTAAGCAGTACTAGACCCAGTATGGATCCCTGAGGGACACCTCTTGTCACATGTCTTCATCTAGACACTGACCCATTGACCATTAATCTCTGGATGAGACCATCCACCCAATTCCTTATCCACCAAACAGTCCATCCATCAAATCTGTAGCTCTCCAGCTTTGAGAGTAGGAAGTGGTGGTAGACTATGTCAAAAGCCTTGCAGAAGTTCAGATAGATTACACTCATTGACCTTCCCTTGTTTACTCATGTAGACATATTACAGAGACAATCATCATGAGGTCAGTTGTTGAAATTCAGCACGTGGAGTCTCTTTGGTAGATATAAAATTTCTCTGGCAGACTTCAATCTATCTCAAAACATAACTTCCTATGGAGATGTGTTGGGGACTCTGAACTTGCCCTTCTCTGGAACAAACTGATGAATCAGAGTTCATAGCTCTGGCTACATTTCATAGAAGATGACAAGAAACAAAATTATATTTCGTGGAAAAAATCATTCACTGCACAGAATGGTCAGTACAGCAGTTTTTGCCAACACTAACCATAATTAAAATAGTAACATATATTCAGTAACGCATTCTCTACACACTATCATTTATATCAAGCAGCTGATTGTGTCCATTTTCTTATGGACATCCTGCTTATAAATGCTTTTCATTTTATACTAGAGATTAATAAGACTGTACGAGAAAGGCAAAAATTGTATAAAGTTAAGTAGATGTTGTGGTAGGTCTAAATAGGTCAAGGTGAGCTTGTACATGTCCTGGCTTGCCCAGGCATGCTCCCCTGTCCCCACTCCTTCTGTGCCGGGGTTGGTGACCACGGGAATGGGGACAAAAGCCCTGATTTCACGTAATATGGTCAAGCTTGCCAAAGTACCATCCTGATTCTCAGGCTGAATGGATATAAAGGGATGTGGAAGCACAAGGGGTACTCTGTTATTATAAGGGTGTTTTACCATTGTATCCAGCGGTCTGTCATTGTATCCATGCTGAGACTGCACGCCGCAAGACATCCTACCTGCACCTGAAAACCTCCTGCCAAGAGAGCCATGAGCAGGTCAGAGATTGTCTGCCTCCTTTCTTCAGCACGCAGGAACCTGGGGAAACTCCTAAGTCTCTAATGGCATTGAGGCTACTGGCAGTGACCCCGCTACATGCTTTGGGTACTGTCCCATAATATTTTGTGAGTAAATACTTAAAGCCTCTTGTAATTGACGATGGCCTTCTGCCATAAGCAGAAAGGAGCTTCCTGCATCCATCCGCTGGCTAAGCAGGATAATGAGCCGCAGGTGGTAGAAGTGACCGCACAAACCTTCTCTTCCAGCAAATAAAAATATTTGCTTATGCTACTTACCTTTAAAGTGTTCCAGTTTTCTTGTTCTATAACCTTCCAAACCACGCATTTCAAACCTTGTTTATAAGTTTTATGGTGAGATTTAATGTTAATAAACAGTTTTCATAGATATTACCAATCTCTGTCTGGATGTCAAAAATAATATAAATTATTAATTTTACATTATTTGTAACAGTAAATTTTATATTTTTCATGATTTTCCATTCCTTCCCTCCTATTTGCCCAATTTTCCCTCTTTTTAATCTGATCTTCCATGTTACATTACAAAGATAAAGTAAGACTATAAAAACCAAAAAGCAAATTACATAGGCATAAGGAAATTTAATGCATCCTCAGTAAGTTACAGATGGGAGTATTGATCTGCTTGAATGTAGAAAGGCTCTGTAGAGGGATTTGGACAGGCTGAATCAATGGGTTGCAGTTTAAAAAGGTCAAATTCCTAGTACTGCACTTGGGTCACAACAACTCCATGCAACACTACAGGTATGTGCAAGACTGTCTGTAAAGTTGCCCAGCAGTAAAGACCTAGAGGTGTTGGTTTACAACCATCTGGAGATGAGCCAGCAGTGTGCTCAGATAGTCAAGAAGGTATGGCCAAGAAGGTATGACCAAGGTGGCAAACAGCATCCATCCTTATCACTGCTAGTGTGGCCAGCAGGAGTAAGTGAAGTGCCCCTGTACTTGGTACTGGTGAGGCTGCATCTCAAACGCTATATTCAATTTTGAGTCCTTATAAGAACTTGCTGGAGCATGTCCAGAGAAGTATAAGGATAAGGAATTGTCTGGATAAGGAATTGGCTGAATGGTTGCATGCAGAGAGTGGTAATCAACGGTACAATGTCCACCTGGAAACCAGTGACAAGTGGCATCCCTCAAGGGTCAGTTCTGGCACCAGTGCTGTTTAACACCTTTGTCAGTGACATGGACAGAGAAATCAAGTGCACCCTCAGCAAGTTTGCAGATGACACCAAACTGTGTGGCACAGTCAACTTGCTAGAGGGCAGGAATGCCATCCAGAGGGACCTGGACAGGCTGGAGAGGTGGGCCCAGGCCAACCTCATGAAATTCAAGAAGCTCAAGTGTAAGGTCCTGCACCTGGGTAGGCACAATCTCAAGTACAAACACAGGCTGGGTGGTGAATGGCTGGAGAGCAGCCCTGAGGAAAAGGACCTTGGAGTCTGGGTTGATGAAAAGCTCAACATGAGCCTGCAGTGTGCACATACAGCCCAGACAGCCAACCGAGTTCTGGGCTACATCAAGAGAAGCATTGCCATCAGGGCAAGGAAGGGGATTCTACCTCTTTACTCTGCTCTTGTCAGACCCNAGAACAGGTTGTTCAGGGAGGTCGTGGACGCTCCGTCCCTGGATGTGTTCAAGGCCAGGTTGGACAAGGCCTTGAGTGAGCTGTACTAGTGGTAGGTGTCCCTGCCTATGGCAGGGGGTTGGAACTAGATGATTCTTTATGTCCCTTCCAGCCTTACCATTCTATGATTATGTGATTCTAAGGTCAGTGAAGCTGGTGAGTGGCCTAAACAAGTCTTACAAGGAAGATAATAGAAGGCTGAACGGAGACCTTATTGCTCTCTATACCTTACAGGAAGGAGATTCTACTGAAGTGGGTATTGGTATCTTCTCCCTACTATCGAGTGACAGAACAATAATGAAATAGTCTCACTTTGTGACAAGGGAGTTTTAGATTGGATATTCAGAAAAAACTTCTTTACTAAAAGGGTAGAAAAGGTTTCCTACAAAAATAGCTTTGCTGCACTTACAGATAAAGGCAGCCTGAAGCCCTAGGGAATGTCTGTGCTACTCACAGAGGTGGAGTAGGAATTTGGAGATAGTTCCTTGTCTCCTTTTGGGCAGTCTTTTGCAGCAGTGCCTTGAACTGCAGAATGTAGTCCAGCGGCAGATCAACATGACACAGGATTCAATGTGAGTAAACCCACCAGAGTCCAAAATGACCAAAGACACAGCTGCCACAGGTGAAGATCATGGGACAGGTCATGGGCAAAGCTCAGTCTACTCGGCAACGCACCCACATCGGAGTAGGTTTACAACAGAGACAGGTCCCTGTAGCAGACAGGCAGGGTGATGCGGTCCAAAAGTGGGGACTGTGCGCTTTCTCATCACCGTTCTTCCAGATGCCACTCAAGGTCTGACTCAAGGACCAACTCCAGGTCCGAATCAAGGTCCCTCTCAAAGTCCGTCTTGAAGTTCCCCTCTCAAAGTTCCCAAGCTAGAAGTCCCACACTGGAAGTCTGACTAGACAATGTATCCAGTTGCCCTATATATATGATGTGACAATTTACTCTTCCCTGTTCAAGCCTGCAGGGATGGGGTAAGGGAATTGGCTCCTACTTCTTTTGCATTCCAAGCCCCTGCAGCCAGAGGTGAGGGGGGGAGCAGAACAGTTTCACACCCCGTTCAAACCTCTGGTGGAGTAGGGACTTGGGTGTGCCCTGCCACACTCCCCTTGCCAATCCTTCAAACTAACCTTTCATGTAAGGCAGAACCTGGGATAAGGTAGACGTGTGGAAAGAAGGTGGAAGGGTGGTTGGGAGCCCCTCCTGGGGACTCTGATTTGTGGGAGGATTATTGTGTTTCTGTATTACCTTTAACTTGTATATTACTCTATATAGCTGTAAATATTCATGTATGTGCTTGTAAATTGTGCTAAGCCATAAATATGGCTTCATTTCTTAACTTCCAGCTACCTTAGTCTTGTCTCTGTGATGGATGCTTCCTCCCTGGAGGTGTTCAAGGCCAGGCTGGAAGAGGCCTTGAGAGACCTGTTCTAGTGGGACGTGTCCCTGCCTATGGCAGGGGGTTGGAACTAGGTGATCTCTGAGGTCACTTCCAACCTTACCGTTCTATCATTCTTTGATTTTCACTATGTTCAGGGTTGGGTAACTCCCAAACCATCACAAATCTCCATACCATTACAGCTCTAAGATCAAGTGTCTATACTGCATGTTTACTAGCACTGAAACTCATGCCATGTACTTGTCCCATTTATACACAGCGCAAGACATTAAGAGCTGATTCGTGGGGACCTACGCAACTGCATTGCAAGAGGTGAACAGTGGTACCTTCTGCCTTAGTTTCCTTGAAGGGAATTAGCCTAGAACACACTACCGATGTTCTCAGTTTTCTACAACATGAATTCAAGTAGTCACTCAAAGTGACATTTTTATCACTGGTTTATCAAATCTTTAATGTAGATGCACCTTACATGCACAGGAAATTATTGAGTGTTTCCAGGAAATTATTCAGAACTCAAAATGGATCTGATGACCAGTCTTGGCACTGTACTGTTCTTTAAATGAAGTTTCTACCTTATTGGTCAGCTTAACTTTCTTTGTTGACAGCTGTAGATACGGAGATCATAGTGATTTCTGGCACAGGCACGATAGTGGGACTGTTGTTATCTTAATATCTTTGGTAATTGTGCTGGTTTGAGGCTAATTGGAATATTTTAATAGAGAAAAATTACACTATAGGCTGTGAAGAGAAAACACAGTGATGTCTAGTTCACTCATAAGCTTGCTGAGATTGTTTTGGGAAAAGAACATAAACATAGATAAGGCATTCTCTGCCTGTCTCTCTCTTGGAGAACACTGTTTGGGGTGGTCTAGCAGCGCTTTGGTCTGGTTTTCTCTTTGCCCATTAATCTTCACTAACCACTTTCCTTCTAACCCCCTGACTGATCCTCCTAATTTACTTTGCGCATAAGGCAAACCTTGGGGTAAGGTACAAGGGTAGGAGAAGGTGGAAGGGTGACTGGGAGCCCCTCCTGGAGTCTCTGATTTCTGAGAGGGGTGTTGTGTTGCTGTATTACCTTCAACTTGTATATTTCTGTAAATATTCCTGTATATAGTGTATATATCTGGTTGTATATTGTGCAAAACTGTAAATATAACTTCATTCCTTAACTTCCATCTGACTGAGTTCTAGTCTGGGTCATTTTACAAAGTGGGGGTTGGCGGGGAACTCCCGAACCATCACAGTAACTCTTTGTCAATATAGAAAAATGAAAATAGAACACAAAGAGCTTAGTCTGCTAAGCATAACCAGAGAAAAAGCAGGTAATTAGAGTGAAATTATATATTCTATAATGTTTGTGCATACATATAGAGAAAATGTATGTGTATGTATGAGCACAGTGTAATGCACACATATACACAAATGTAAACATATATACAAATGCACACATGATGAATTTAAAATTAAGAGGGGAACAATATTCAAACCTAGACTCAAAAGTTATCAGAAACCTTGCAGAGATTCCCCCTGGAGTTTCTGAGAGCTGAGTTTAGTAGTCAGTAATTTCCAATTTCTTAAATAGTGTGTAGGACCATGGTGCTGATTAGCCCTTAGATCATGCTTTCCCTGGAAAAGTAAAGTCTTTAATGATTAAAAATATGTCTCTTCTTTTCTCTTTTTCACCTTCAGAATCTGTTGGTTAATTGAGATCTGCCCTCAGTATTCATTTTTGGATGTTGTGGATAAGCAAGGGTAGTCCTGCTGAAGGAAAATGCAAAGGGGTCTCATGTTGGGAATTTGTTGCTCTTGCAGAGAAATGATACATCATTTTAATTCTTGCATTTTTAAAGTAATGCCTGGGGTTTTTAATCTTGAATCTCCCTTTGATATTAATGGGAGTCATGTTGCTGAAATGAGCATGAGATGCTTTGATAATTGAAAGGAACCATGTGTGATAAAATCATAGCCATTGGAGAGATAAAATGTGTGTTCCACTAGGAAATCCTGCCAGTTTTCCTTCTAACTCAGGAAATTAAGAGATTTACAGATCATTTATTAATGTATTGTTCAGCCCATCTATAAATGAACCACAATAGCTGCATTCATTCCCTTCCCTGGAAGACAGTTGCACAGAATAAATAGACTTTATTTACTGAAAATGTCTCCTTCCTTAATCTCATCCCGTCACTTGTTGCTCTTTTTTGTGACCCATGATTAATCCCTCCACTCCACATATTTTACACCATTTTGGGTATTTTCGGAACATTACCCAGCTTTCCCCTAGACCCTGTTTTGTTGGTATATACAGATTAAGTTATTTTAATCTACTGACTTCATAAATAAATCCTTAAAGTCCCTACAGGATTTATTTATTTTTCTCTGAATACTCTAGACTCTTGGAGTCTTTTACAGAGACAACAAGAAAAACTTTTGGTTCTGCTACAAGGGAATCCATTAAAAATAACAGGTGGATGAATATAGTGTGAAGGGGTCTCAGTTATAAGCTGAAAACTATATTGGGGTACAGAGGTATTTGTTTCCTCTTTTTATGAACTCCATGTAATCTGTGGAAGAAGTGTGGGGCACCCTTCTTCTAAAACAGGATTTCTTCTTTCCAACAAACAGTTTGGAAAATTATATCAAAGGAGTTTGGAAATAATAAGATCCTCAACCCCTTCAGGAACCATTTCTGTTTATGATTGAAGAAAGACAAACATGAGAATCAAGATCTCGTGGTTTAAATATTGCATATGTTGTCTGTTGTTTTACCAGGTTACTTTATTCTCACCCCATATAATATAAGAACATGAACTTCTCATCAGTAACACAAAACATCATTGTAAATATTTACACTTTATATTCATTCTCTGAAAAAAAAAATGTATGCATTTAAGTGGGAGGAAGGAAGACAAATGAAGATAATATACTCTTATGATTTGTACAAGGCAAAACAAAAGGAGTTTACTACAGCAACATTTCTGCAGTTCACCATATAGAAAACGCAACAAGGACATAAAAAAAGAAATTGAAAAATCAAAAATTAAACCTGTATTTTTAAAACACAGTAACTGTGTAAAATAGTCATTAAAACACAGTTGAGATTGCCATCACAGATTTAAACATCAAAAGCAAAATTTTCAGTCTTTTAATGTTCATTTTCTCCTCCGCACTCTGTGAGGAGTGTTTTCTGGTTGCTGCTTTATCATATTTTCATTAAAAGGCTATGGAAGCATCTAAATCATCCTGCCAGTGGAAACTGAAATGAAGATAATACTTATGACAAAAATGTGAGAATTTTTATGTGTCTGTTTCACTTAGTTACTAGGCACTCCAAATGTCCTGTGAGTCTGACAGGAATGTAGATTCTTGCTTTACAGCTAGGGACATTTAAGTTGTAAAAAAAAATGAGATATTTTGAGGGCAAAAGAAGGAATGGGTGAAATTAACTTGTCTCAGAAACAGTCATTCAGAATAACAGCATTTCTCTTAAGTACTAGTAATCTACTGAGATTCCACATTTTGGTCTTGAAAATTCCCCAGTTTCATCCTGGAAATATGCTTTAGCAACAACCTGAACCTGAACTTACAGTAACTCTGAAAGATTGATTTCTGCATATTGCTCACTGCTATCTTCTTCAACATCAAAACACTGACATTGATAATAGAATTGTCCAGCTTTCCATAAAATCATAGAGAAAATTTGCTTACCAAATAAACAAGAAGTCAAGCTTCATGTCCATTTAAGTTTGAAATTATTCAGAATTTAATTTCCTGTTTTGCTTGCAGGTATCTGTTATGAATATTAAGATTATATATGCGGAAATCAAGAGAGCAATCAAGAGAGACTTAAGGACATTGGGGCGAATGATTTGAGAATCAGGCGCACAAATAATCTTCTCTTCCATCATTCCA
>VWZE01000680.1:7492-43347 GCA_013396675.1 Eubucco bourcierii
TGAGGACAGGCTGAGAGAGTTGGGGCTCTGCAGCCTGGAGAAGGCTTCCAGGAGACTTTAGAGTGGCCTTCCAGGATCTGAAGGGGGCCTACAGGAAGGCTGGGAAGGGACTATTGACAAGGTCTGGGAATGCCAGGACAATGGGCAATGGGTTTGAACTGGCAGAGAGGAGACAAACTGGATGTTAGGAGGAAGTTCTTTACAGTGAGGGTGGTGAGGCACTGGCACAGGTTGCCCAGGGAGGTTGTGGCTGCTCCCTCCCTGGAGGTGTTCAAGGCCAGGTTGGAGGAGGCCTTGAGTGAGCTGTGCTAGTGGGAGGTGTCCCTGCCTATGGCAGGGGGTTGGAACTGGATGATCCTTGAGGTCCCTTCCAACCTTGCCATTCTATGATTCTATGACCTCTAGGATAAGTGCAACCATCAGCCCAAAACCACTATGGCCACTAAAGCACGTCCCTGGGTGGCAGTGGTGCTGGGTTAATGGTTGGGACACGATGACCTTGGAGGTCTCTTCCAACCTGAACGGTTCTCCAGTTGTTTGGATTCCATGGGAACAGGCACTAATGACACTAAAGCATTCAGGGGCACCAGATCTCTTCAGTCCATTTTGCCTCTTTTTACAGGGATTTCAGCTACACGAATCTATTTTCCAGCCTCCAGTGGCAAACCTCTGGCAGAAAACCACCCCAGAAATATGGCATCCAGAAAGAGGACATCCCTCATCCTGAGCTGCCCCTGGCAGTGCCAAGCGTGAAAGTAAAGTCTGCACTATTTCAAGAGAGGCAGATGCTGTGGGTACAAGCCCTGAGCATACTAGGTTTGATTTTGTAAGGCCAGTAAGGTAATAACTCCTTTTTACACCAGCTTTGCTAATCTCACATCTGGGAGTGCTGCGAGGAGCTTTCTTCTCATTCGACTATAAAAGGAACAGCAACACTGACAAACTACAAAGAGCACATAAACGACAAAGGCAACAGACTGTGCTCTCTGAAGAAAGATTAACACAATTTAATAGCTGTGTCTCAGATAAAAGATGGGAAATAGGGAACCTCTTCATTATCTCTGTGCACTAATGCACAGGGGGAATGCTGGTTCCTTACATCACAGGCTGAACCTGAGCGTTTGCACCACAGGTTGGCATCTCTCGCTGTTAATTACCCAGATTATACCAGCAGCTGCATTTAACTTGTTGAAACTAGGAGCTAAGATTAATTAAAAATTAATAAGCTCTTAGAGCACACTTTAAACTCAAGGCCCCAGTTGTTGTTTCTTCCAGTTGTGGTACTCGAAAACACAGCTACAGCTTGCAAATTTATAGGCTGAAAGGAACGAGGCCACGATGGAAACTGTTTGAAATCCTGCTGCCATGAGCACCAAGATGTGCAATCCCCAAGAGCTTCAGATTCCTCCTCTGCCTGCCTCTTCCCTCCTGCTAGGATCAGGAGGACCTGCTGCGTGGTTCTGCACCACAGAAGAACAGACACAGAATCTCCTTCAGCATCTGCTCGGTGCTGCAGGTGAACAGCTGCCTTCTGGAGGCTGTCTGCACAGCTAACAGAAAGGGTTTCCAGTTAATCTCAGGTAGTGACTTGTACAGATGATTCAACTGTGCACAGAGCCTGGAGTCAGCAGCACCACACTTAACTTTGACCAAGTGTCCTTCCAGCTGTGCTGAAACTCTCCTCCTCCTGCCACAAAAGTTAACTTTCAGCAAACCCTCACTCGATTATGACGTTGAGTAAGGAGTTAAACTGCGTGTGCCTCATCCCTTTTCTTTCCAGGGTGGTGCTACCTGTCCCTGCAGTCACGTCCTGGCCAGCTGCCTCCTCACCGGGCCGGATGTAGCTACTGGGCCACAGTTATCTCTCCCTGATGTCCTCAGCCTGCGCTGACAACAGGTGACAGCTCCCGTGATGTGAGGCGCCCCAAAGAACGTACCGAGAACACCCGATGCGGCTCGGTAAGGTCCTCCCCGGCTTGTGTTGTGATGGGGCAACTGGGTGCAACTGGTGACACAAGCGGGGCCGTGCAGCAGGTCACCGCCGCGCCGAGAGCTGCCGGAGCGGGAGGGCTGCACCGCGACCCTGCACAGGCTCCTCCCCAGTTCCCTCTGCTCCCGGGGCTGTTCTGCTCCTANAGCAGCCTGGAGAGGAAACACAAGAATTAGAGGGGGTGGGAAGGGACGGATCTCCCACGGGGCAGGAGCACCCCATGGAAAGTGGGAAGTACCCGCACATCGTCCCCCGCCCCGTCACCACTTCCCCGAAATGGACAGGGCTGTGATCCCAATGGGGCAGTGGTTGGGGGTCCCACAGGGCAGAGGCACCCCCACGGTGATGCAATGAGGTCTGCATAGGGAGTCCAGCGGGGCAGGGGAGGGGCAAGAGGGGTTCCCCTCTGGGGTAGGGAGGGTCCCATGGGAGTCCAACAGGGCATGGAGGGGTTCCCCTCAGGATAAGCAAGACCCCTCCGAGCTGAGCCCCTCACTCACTCTTGCGGCAGCTCTGGCAGCGACAGTTCTTGCACTTGCAGGATCCGGCGCAGGAGCAGGAGTCACCTGGGGCGGGAGGAGGACTGTCAGCCAGGACTGCCCAGGACCGGACCGGACCGGACCGGACCGGACCGGACCGGACCAGACCAGACTGGACCGGGCGCGGGGTGCGGGAGAGGGGTGCCCGGCGCTTGCTGCCCAGCCCCACCGGCCGCGTCCCGGAACCGCCGCCGCCGCCGCCGCCGCCACCCNCGGGGAGACTGCTCAGGTCAGCCGGTCCGGCACCGCCACGGCCCCAGGAGCCATGGCCGTACGGTTCGCCACCAGGGACAGGTGCTCCACCGCCTCCCCGTGCAGCTTGTGCCGGTCCCTGACCACTCCAGCAGCAAAGACGTTTTTCACCTCCAACCTAACCCTTTCCGGGCACAGTTTCAGCCGCCTGCCAGTCGGCACCTCCGGCGCTTTCTCTGCTGGGCACTGTGCAGCCACTCTGCCCCAAGCTTGGGGCGTTCGTGGGATGCCGTGACCCAGTGCAGGACACTGCACTCGGTCTCGGTGAGCCTGACCTGCTTCACCTCTTCTTACTTTCAGTGCCAAATCAAGCGAAAGGCGCTGGAGGGTTCTCGTTTGGGTGTCTGCTTTTTAACAAGCGACTTTATAAGCCTTGCCCCAGCCCCGGCCCAACCAGGTCATGCTTTTAATGTGGTACTGTGAGTGCCTACCGTGTCATAGGGCAGCCCTGATTTTAATTGACCTTAATGAATGCTTGCTGCAGTGGTTGGCGCAGCCTCTCGGGTTCCTGAGTGGCCCTCTACTCCCCTTGAACCTGTAGGCATGCCCAAGCTGCTGTGCTTTCATCGCTGCCTCGGGGCATTTGCTGCAGTCCACTGCTCTGCCAGTGCACAGGAGCTGGAGGTGTCGCAGGCTCCTGTTGCTTAAATCCAGCTCTGTCAGAGCCGTGTGTTTGCTCCGAGCTGCCAGGTTTATTCTGTGATGGATGGGGCAGTCCAGCCTGTCCCAACGTCCTGGGCTTGGCTGGCTGCGGTGGGGGCTGAAGGCACAAGAAGATGTCACTGTTTGGAGGTACAGCTCTGCCCTTGGCATAGACCATCCCCAGGTCTTCACACAGCGCACAGCACCCTCTAAGTGTGAGCACCTCCTCACCAAGCCAAACTGCGGGGCCAGCTCATTGTTATTCACAGAGGTTGTCCAGTGGCAGGTGGCATTTTAAATCTGCAGAGAGGCCAGCATTTATTGAAGGGGACAGAGGTGACAGTGTCCTTTTTGTCTGGGCTGCTGTCTCCACTTCTAGCTATGTGCATTCAAGATGTGCTTCAAATTACTGTCAAATTGTCATTCCACAGCCTTTGCAAAAATCGATTGGAGGTCTGTTTTTATTCATCAGTTACCCACATCTGGAGCTGACAGATCGTTTCCAGCGAGCTGTGCCACGCAGACGCTTCCTGCAGCCTTCTCTCTACGCACCAGCAGCAGAACTGGGCAGAGAATGGGTTCCAGGCATGGTCCTCTGTGTTGAACACTGGCACGAGAGGCTGCCCAGGGCGGATGCTCCCTCCCTGGAGGTCTTCGAGGCCTTCAGCAGCTGGGCTGGTGGGAGGTGTCTCTGCCCATGGTAGGGGGTTGGAACTGGATGAGCTTTAAGGTCCCTTCCAACCCAACTCATTCTCTGAATCTGTGAATTCAGACTGCAGATTCCCAAGGACAGTGCCTCGCTAGGTCTTCTGTGAGCAGCCATTCCTTACTCTTGTGTGTCCTACATAGTATACATTATATAGCTTTTGCATACTCCTTTTATCCTTTTACACCATCAAGTTATCAACCACAGCTTCAGTGGAAGCACTCTGCAGGATGTGTGGTTAAGCTGCAAGAAAGAAGCATAGAGAGTGAGAAAATCCTAACTTATCAAAATAGATTCTCACCTGGCCCTAGCCTGGTTCAAAAAAGTCTTCTTCCCTTTGTGACTCTTGGCAGAAATATGAGCAATAATCCTGAAGCCTGGGAAGGATGTGCTGGCTGAAGTCTTCAGGAGGTTTTTAATAAAAATTAAGGGAACCTGAGATAGCGAAATCTGCTGTGTACAAGGAGTGTTTTGTGCGAGAATCTTTAGACAGATTTGAAATCAGAATCCTTTGTCAACAGCAGGAGGATCCAGTAAGGATAATATGCTAATTTGAACCAGCAGTAGGCTTCATATAGGGGCCCAAAGAGCCAGAGATAGATACAATCTTATTAAGCTTTTTGTGTTGACACCGCACAGCTTGGTGCTGCACTCAGCTGAAATTTCAGAGCGGGAATGTAAACCCTGCCCAACGGTTTAGCAAGAGCTACGGCGACGCTGAAACCTGAATCGCAACCCAGAGAGCAAGGAGGAGATTCCCTCAGCCCTTGGGCTACTACCCCTGCCTGTTCCAGCAGACAGTGAATGCCGCAGGTGTCTGTGCCAGGAGAACGTTCCCAGAGGCGATTCTGGCAAGGCAGCTCCTGTCGTCAAACCCAGCCTGCCGCTGTCACCTGCTGGATGGCAGAATGTGAAGCTGAGAGCTTCTGCTGTGCTGTCTCTGGGCTTCCCTCGCAGCCTGCGAGGAGTGCAGAGTATCAGAGGCGCCTTTGCTCCAGCAGCAGGCACAACTGATTCCTCCTTCACAACCAGGGAGCTGCAAAGTGCATTTGAAGACGGCCTGGTGGAGCTTGGTGATGAAGGAAAGCAGCACTCTGTGTTTTATCAGGCTGCTGGTATCGATTGGTGTGAGCTGCTCATCAGCTCCAGTCCTCTTTATCGTGCCAGTGCTTTCTCTTGGGGAGTTATCAGCCATTTCGTATTCCCCTGCAGGAGGGCCATACAAGCTGACTGGTAGCCAGGAGCAGATGAGTGGTGGCTCTGAGGCAGGTGTGTGGCATGTCCAGACAGTGCAGTGCTTCAGCACAGCCCCCAGGGAACAGGTACAGCTGCAGTGCAGCGCTTCGGTGTTTGCAGATCTGAGCCGTATTGATCTCGGCAGAGAGATGTCATTTAGCCTCACAGAAAGACATTGTCAACCTCTCCTCCAGCAGCACACAACTGTTTCAAACCCCTTGAAACGTGTCCATATGACCAGAGACATTTCTGGGTTTATAGGTCAGTTGTGTTCCATGGCTGCAAAGCTGCCTGAGCTCGTCCACTGCTGCCACATTTCACAAGGGCATGATCAGTCAAATCAGAGCTCAGCAGAGCTGAAAGGCTACAGATGCTAAACAGTAAGATGATTCCACCCGAGGGTTAGAAACCTGCAGAGCTATGAAAAGTGTCGTGGAGCTCATATCACTGTTCCAATCAGATCAATGTGAGCATTGTTATCAACGGCAACGAATGGAGGAGTTGTGGTGATGCTTTGTCTTGGGCTTCCAACGCCACAGATCAGATGTGCAAAGGTTTCCTTTCAGAGATAGCCTCTGCAGCCACGGGGTGCAGGAAAGCTGCTTTCAGCCCTCTCAGTGTGCTGCCAGGAAAGCCCTGTGCTTGTGGAGGGCCCCTCTGCTGGGCAGCAGGCACCACACGAGGTACAACTGAGGGACAACAGGAGAAAAGGCACCCCCAAGACATCCAGGAGGCTTCAGTGCTTGCTGTGTTTTGCTTAAAACACAAAAGCAGAAAACCAAATACACAGAGCACGTTGCAAAGCTTATCTTGTGAGGGGGCAGCTAAGAATTCTGATTTTGTTGTCTTCCTCTAAACCAAAAGGATTCCTGAATTTGAGTGAAAGAAACTCTGTGAGCTCTGGATGTATGTGAGCCCTAAACAGTCATGGGAAATCTCCCACAACTTGGGCAGTTAATGACCTAATGACCTCTTGGTTAACCTAATGAGTCCTCTTCAACAAGCAAGGGCACAAGAGAGCAACCTGTCTTCTCCAAGAGATAAAGTCTATTCATCAGCAGAAGTGTAGTCCTGCCAGAGCTGAGGATGAATGGCTTCAGGTCACCCAGCTGAGTTTGCCATTCAAGCATTCCTTCAGAATGTGGAGCAGACCACTGGCATGGGCTGAGAAAGAGGCCTCATATTGCTGGCACTAAAAGCTTCCCCTCCTGCCTGGAGCATGACCGAAGCTGCAGTGACATCTGCAGCCCCTGCGGAGCTGAAGGAGGCTTGGGAAGCGCAGATCCCTGCTGGTGCCTGCAGCCCAGGCTGCTGCTCAGCGAGGACACCAAGTGACTTGGGACCACTGGCACGATGGACCTGCCTGCTGCTAGCCTCTGGTGTGCATTCACCGAGTTACAGCCCTTGCAGTGAGAGCTTTCCCTCCTCTGTCACTCTAACCTTTTGGGCTGGTCTTGTCCTGCCCCTGATGCTCACTTATTCTGGGCACATCGTGGGTGCTGAAGGTGGCATCGTTATTGACTGGCTGCACTAACTGCCTGGGAAAATGTTGATTACTTCACATTCCTGAAAATTAATCCTGAAACCCTCCTGAACTGTATTAATCAACTCCTTTAACTTCTTCTCCAGTGGAAAAGGTGGAGGCCAGCAATGTCATCAAAGAGCAGATGCTCCTCCCTGCCTCATTAGCACCTCGCCTGCCTCACTTGCAAACCCCTCCAAACCAAGGATGCTATTTATAGCTTTGACAAAGCTCCCCTGGCCTGGCCTGGCTCTGCAGCAAACCATTTGTCTGCCTCTTCCAGCCTGGTAAATCAGCTCCTGCTGACAGCACCCTCCAGACCAGCAGCAGCAATGGTTCTGGGCTGACATGGCGGGTCTGAAGGAGATGGATGGAAGCTGGGATGGGGGGCCAGGGGGAGCATTTAAACACACCAGCTTCTGAGAGACTGAGGGAGAGATCAGGACCATGAGGATGATAAAGGAGAGTGTGTGGGCATAGGAGGGAGGAGTGGCAGAGACTCCCATAAATAAGGGCTGCCTGGATCCCAAGACAGGAGAGTAAGCCCAAAATGCCTGTAAAGAGGCTGCTGCTAGCAAATGGCTGCTTTTTATATATATATATATATATATGTATGTGTGTATGTATGTATTCAGACTGCCTTAGGAACAGGATGCAAGGGGACACTCAGATCTAACGAGAGAGGTTGTGTTAGGGAAAAAATGGGGATCTCAATTTACTGTTCTGGATGGAAAAGGTTTGAAGGATCTGGCACAGAGTTTGTCCTCCTGCTTCTCTAAAGCTCAGAGAGATCATTGCCAAAGACCCCAAGCAGGCATTCACCTCTGGGTGCAGCTCAAGAGCTCTTTCCATCTGGTCCTTGCACCAGCAGGCAGCTGACAAGTCGTGGAGGTGCTGGGTAGAAATTGGACTCGATGATCTCAGAGATCTTTTCCAACCTCTGATTCTATGACCAGAGAATCACAGTGTGGTGTTGATTGGAAGGGACCTGTGGGGATCATCGAGTCCAACTCCCCTGCCAGAGCAGGGTCACCCAGAGCAGCTTGCCCAGGGTCATGCCTGGGCACCAGCAGTGATGTGAAGCACCATCTCCTCACCTGGAATCTCGTTCCTGTTTAACAGCAGAGGACACACGACTCAGTCAGCATTTATAGAGGCTCTTAGAGGCAGCTGCACCAGAGTGGGTTCTGAGAACAGCAAACCACCAGCACGAAAGCCTCTGCTTGTTAAAGCAAAGGGCAGCAGCAGGTGCCCGCTCCTGATCCAGAGACCAGTTCTGATTTGTGGTTTGCTTTGGGTTTGTTGCTTTCCCGTGACCAGACTCACACCTTCCTCGAGCCAGTGGGGCTCTGCCCTGTGCTAACACGAACAGGAGTGTCTCAGGAACGTTGTCTGAGGATAAGCAGGTGCTGGACAGGTCTCTCAAGCTTCCTTTGTGTTTCCTTCAGGACAAATAAAGCAGCAGCAATAAATCACTCCTTTATTTCCATCTGTTCCATGCTATTAGGCTTCCCAACGTGAGCTGCTTTCTTGCAGCGACCAAGAGCAGGTCCTGTGGAGCCTCCGCTGAACACCTTCTGCAGCTCCCTGCCAGTCTTTCCAGTTCTCCCAAGTAGTCTCTCTTCCACTCCTAACTTTCCACCTGGCTTCAGAACATTCTGAAGAAAAAAGAAATGGTTCAGGTTGGAAGGGACCTCGAAGATCATCTAGTCCCAACCCCCTGCCGCAGGCAGGACCCTTCCCACTCTTCCAAGGGTTAAATTCCTGCCGACGAATATGAACTATTTGATATGAAACCCATTATTGTTTGATCTGTCAAATAAAACATTTGTCAATCACAGGTCTTTAAGCAGTGGGCTAGGTGACATTTACTCTTTGATAAAGCACCCCAATCCCCGGTGGCATTGCCTTTCTCCCTCTCCTTTCAATGGTGGTGGGAGAGCAAATCGCACTTCAGGGCAAGTTGATAAGTGCCAGTCACGATTCCTGCCTTGTTTACTATAATGAGGAGGGTAATAAATGCATCTGACCATTTCAGCTGGCATTTGCATAGATGAATGATTTGTCCAGTCAGTTGCTCTCCAGTGATTTGGGCCTTTTTGTCAGCACAAAGAGCATTCAGTCTCCCTGGAATTTACAGCAGCCAAGCTCTCATTAGCAAACATCCTTTACCATGAATGATTCAAATAATTACCACTGAAATAATAAACTGTTTCACAAAAAAAAGGTTGTATTTGATGGCTCCAAACATCAACTTTTCTGAATTGTTGACATTCAAATAAGGCAGGGAGCTCGATTGTTGGGCAACAATGATCCCCTTGTCAAAGGGTGGGCATTGTTTTACCTCCAGCAGACCTTTAAACTTGGCCAGATATCAAATGTGTCCCTCAGACAGCTCGCCAGCGTGCTGGGAGTCACAGGGCACCTACCAGATGGAGCTGCACTAAAACTCTGTGCTCAGCCTCCCAGCTAAGCCTCACTTAGGATTTACTTAGGGCACTGAGTGTAAAACTGCAGCCTAATTAGCAGCAAATTCTCTGCTTGCAGCCACAGGAGCTGTGTGGTTGTTAAATGCTGCTGCCCGCACTGGGCTCGGTGCTGAGCCCTCTCCCGCGCTGCTCTTCTCTGTGTGTAATTAAGTGCTGTTTGATAGAGTTTTGGAGTTCAATCAAATGAGCAAGCAACAATTAAACCCCATTATCATCTCCTCCAGTGCCTGGCAGTGGGAATGATGTCACTGCACTTCCAAACCCATAGCATGAGGCAAAAGGAATTTCCTGCTCTCCCTCTCCTTTCCCCTTTCCCCCATGCATAATTAGCAAAGTTCCATTAGTTCATTTAGAGCAAGGCTGTGTCCTGCAGCCTTCCCTCAGCTGCAGGCACTGCAGTGCTCTTTGCATGGGGATCTGCCTGGAGTTATTATCCTAATATCAAGCAAACGGGATTCAATTGCACATTTTATGCCTCTCGTAACTGCAAGGAAACAAAACACAGCCCCAGAAGGGGGAAATATTTCCCTCAGCCCAGCACTCCTCATTGCATGATCTCACTCTGGCATTAAGGTAGGGTGGGTAACAATAAACTCCAACAGCCTCATAGCTGAGCCCTTGGCATTTGGGAATAGAATAACTTGAGCCCTGATTTTCATTTGCAGGCCCTTTCTATCCCTCTGGCAAGATAAATTTCTTGTGCTGCCAAGGAGAGGTAGAAGAGCTCTTAAAAATATGGGAGAGTCAGGACAGCAAAATTAAATACATTAAACCCCATGACTGGTATTTGCAAGCTGTAAAGTGTGCTCCTTAAAATGTAATGGCTGATAATTGTTCTGGGCCAGGAAGGCAAATATTTAGCACCCTGCTTCTCCTGCTTGGGTGTTTGCAACAGGAGGCACAAATTCTGCTTCCTTTCTGTTCACCCTAGGATAATTGCCCATTACAGCACCCAAATTTGGGACTGTATATCCTGTTGAAGCCCCAGGCTCTGCAGGCTGGCTCCAAGTGAATGAAGTTCCTTAGATCAGTTGTACAGCAGCTTGGAGCTCTCCAGGCCTGTCTGTGAGCATTTCTTCTGTGCCCACTGCACCACTCCAGCCCACTCCAGCCCAGGGGCATTGTTTATTTCCTCCTGCTGTTCTGTGGGCAGTACCTGGATAGAACTGCTTTGCTTAGGAAAGCCCTCTGAGGTCATCCAGTCCAACCATCAACCCAACCCCACCAGTAAACCATGTGCCCAAGTGCCATGTCTATGCATTTCTGAGCACCTCCAGGCATGGGCACTCCACCACCTCCCTGGGCAGCCTGTGCCAGTCCCTGACCACTCTTGCAGCAAAGACATTTTTCCTCATCTCCAACCTAAACCTCTTCTGGTGCAACTTGAGGCCATTTCCTCTTCCTCTATCACCTGACACTACTAAGGAGAAGCAGCCAACCCCCACCTCACTGCAAACCCTTTCCCGGGAGCTGCAGAGAGCTCCCTGGTCTGGGGCACAGCTGCAGAGAGCTCCCTGGTCTGGGGCACAGCAGTGCCCTGGCAGTGGTGCCCAGGGAAGCTGTGGGTTTGCTCTGGCACACACAGCTTGTGCTGCAGTAGATGCTGGGAGGACTTGAGCTGCAAACTTGAGCACAGAATGTGAAGAACGTCAGGGCAATGCAGTGCCCCAAGGGCAGCCTTGTGCTCTGTGTTGCTCTGTGCCTGGCTCCTTGCACTGGCTCTTCACACTGCTGTCAGAGTGCTCCTCCTGCAGCAGGACCCTTGGGAGCTGTCAGAGCACACCGAGTCCATAAGGTGACTCAGCTCTGTGAGGATGCTGCTGCCTGACCTCTTTGGCAAAGTCTCAGCTGGGCAGTGAGCAGCAGGCAGGTCTGGTAGCCTGCAGGCTCCTCTCTTTCAGGTTGGGAGCCTTCACAAGTGAGGAGCTTACAGCCAGGAGCAAACCCTCACCTTCCATCTTGTGCTTCACACAAACAAGCACCAGGATCTTATGATATGGGCAGCAATCAGATTCCAGACACTTCTGTGTGTTTGGAATCTTCTCTTCCTCTGGGGGTAGGTCACAAGCTGCCGTTTGTGAAGTCTGTCCTCAGACCTCCTGAGTCTGAAGTCTGTGTTCTTTGTGGATGCAGATTTACTGTTCAGGAGCTAAAAAAAGCCCAACTAGCCCTGAGGAATAACTAAATCCCAGCTCCTGAATTCCCCTGCAAGCCCTGTCCTCTGAAGAGCTTTGTCTGGCTCCTCCAGAGGTGAGTCATTTGGCCTGAGAGCTTTTTGTCAGCCAGCCAGGTACTGGCTCCTGCTCCTGCAGAGCAAAAAGTCTGCCATGATCTCTGGCAGTTCCCCAGGGGCACAAAGAGTAACTCAGCTCCACGGCTGTGCCTTTGCTGCAGGGCAGGTGCCCCCAGGGGCCCTGCTGGAGAGCATCTTAGCTCCCTTGCTTCCCTGCAGTCCAGATGCTGAGCCAGGCTAGGGGCTGGGGAGCACTCTGCTGCTGCAGCCTCCACACCTCCTGTCTCAGTGCTGCTCTTGTGCCTCTGCCATGTGTGCTCAGATGGACAAATGTAGCCAAGAGAGGGAGGCGGTGGCTGACGGGTGGGAGCAAGGTGTGCATGGTGGTACAGAGCAGTGTGGGGCTGCCAAAGCTAGGGACAGCAGGGAGCAGAGAGGAGCTCCCCTGGCCCACAGAACAAGCAGAATGAAGAAGGTGACAACATCAGAATATTGTTTATTTCCTTTCCAGGCCACCCAGCAGCCAGTGCTTTCTCATCAGCTTCTGGAGCTCCCTGCCCCTGGAGTCAGAGGAGTACTGGAGAATAGAAGAGGTGCTCTGTAAGGGGCTTAACAGGGAAATGTTCTCCTGCCCAGGGAGGTGGTGGAGTTCCCATCCCTGGAGGTGCTCAAGGAACTGTGGCCATGGCACTTCAGGCCATGGTGGTGTTGAGCTGACTGCTGGACTTGATCATCTTAGAGGTCTTTTCCAGCTGAAGCAATCCTCTGATGATGCCTGATCCTCAGCAGACCAAACCTTGACCTACAGCATCCACGGACGCAGCCTGTTGAGCTGCAGAGACCTTCAGTCTCGGGCAGGTAACTGCCTCCAGGGAGTCCTCCCTGCCCAGCTCCAGCATTCCAGCTGCTGCACAGCTCCACTGGCTGCTTGATGGTGGTGAGAGCAATGCTCTGCCTCTCCAGAACACAGCACTGCAAGCACAGGCAGAGCTCCTCCTGTGTCCCTCCCATATGCCCCCTCTCCGGGAGCCCCTTGAAGCCTTCTCCTGAGCAGCTGCACTGCAAGCTCCAGAGCTCTCACTTCATTCTGCAGGAGGCAGGAAGGGGTTAAACTCCCACTGCACCAAATGAAAGTGTAGGGAAGAGGATGTGCCTCCCACATCTCCAAGCTTTCAGATGCCCAGCATATTTGTCCTGAATGAAAGCCCTTTGGGTATTTTTCCTTGGAGGGAAAAATGCATTTCAGAAGAATAAAAGTCCACAAAGAGGGTACAGATAGCAAACCTAACACTGCACATATTATGAGGGGCCAGGCCACATGGATGGCTAATTAAGGACATTGTTCAGAAAGCCTTGAAGCAGGGTTGCTGCCTACATTCCCTGTGAGCCTGGTTTCTGTGGTTTGGTGGTGGTGGCTTAGCAGCAGGGGTGGGATTGTGAGCTCTAAGCGAGTGGTTGGACTTGATGAGCTCAAAGGTCTCTCCCAGCCTCAACAGCTCTCTGGTCCTCTGATTTACTAAGCTTACAGCAGTGCTTGGAGGCCCTGCTGTTAGTCTAGGTGATGAAAAATTGTTGTTCAAGACAACCACTGGCTCAGATTTCTCAGAGATGCTCCTCTCAGATCATCCACACCACATCTGGGTCTCCTCTGGGCCAAGCAGCGCCTCTGGATTTGGGATGCCTCTCTCCATGAGGCTCTTCACTTTGAGCTGCTGGAACAGTGTCAAACCTGTGCTGCCAGCCCCTAGAGCAGGTTGTCTGCCAAACCGAGGGCATGGCCTAACGTGCCCTGGAGGGACAATGTCCTCTCTACTGAGATCTGGTGGATCTCAGCCCTGTCCAGCAGGTTCATGTCCCTGTTGTGTTGGGGGTCCCACAGCTGGACACAGCATTCCAGGTGAGTATCCTTGGGCTGCAGACAGAAATGGTGGAGGGGTTTGAGGAGAGCTCTCTCAAAATAAAGAGCTGCATGCTCTGTGTTGTGGTTAGAGGAGTTAAAGAAGATCTCAGCTAGCCTGGTGTGATGGCAGATAGCACAGTCCCACTCTGCTTAGGCAACTTTGCTATCCAGCTTTATCAGGTTCCATAAAATTTCAGCCTGATATTTTCAGATCTATCTAAAGCAGCAAGAGCAGAGATGGGTGCAGCACCATGAATATCAATGCAAGCCATTTAAAAGGTGTCTGAGCCAGCAGGGCAGGAGCAGGCAGGAAAACAGATGATCTGAATTTGTCTGTGCCCCTGTCTCTGTGTAAATACCCAGCTATGCACACTCATAAATATTTATCTGGATCTAGTGTGGATTTGGATTCAGCTCCTACCCCGAGAGGCAGAGTTCGCAAATTGCCTGTGCGGGGATCCTGCTTTGTTCCGCGGGCGCCGAAGGGTGGGACCGGCAGCGACAGCCGCAGAGGACGGCAGCGGCTGGGGACAAGCCCTGGGTGCAGAGCAGCCAGGCAGCCCAGGCTCCTGCTGCAAGGGGCGCCAGGGAGGGCAGGCAATTCGCTGCTCAATTTCTTGTTAGAGGGATTGAGGCGAGGGCCTGGGTTCTAACTAGCTCCTGTGCTGCCCTTTGCGGGAGGGCGCTCGGCTGGAGAGCTGCAGAGCATCCCCCGCAGCAGCTGTGCTGGGGCTTGGCAAGGCTTTCCCTCACCCAGGAGCAATATCCAAAGGGTAATTTAGCCCCAGGCAGTGGGGGTGGGGGGGCTTTAATACCTAAAAATTAAGAGCCGTGGGGGGTTGTGGAGTCTCCCTCTCTGGAGATATTCAAAACCCACCTGGATGCATTCCTGTGTGATCCGGTGTGGGAGATCCTGCTTCGGCAGGGGGGGTTGAACTGGATGAGCTTTGGAGGTCCCCTCCAGCCCCTGCCAGTCTGTGATTCTGTGATTGTGAGATTTGGGTTGTTTCCTGATTGCTTGTATAGAATTAGTCCTGACTGCCGTGAAATAAGGGAGCAGGAACTCAGGGCACGAGTCCCCAGCTCATCTTTTCTACCAGTTTGTCTTAAAAAGCTTCTCAGGTGCAACATCTGTGCCTCACTCTTCCTGGACTGTGAGGTGGAAATAAATATCTGAACACCAGTAAAAGATGAATCATGACCATGCTTAGATGCTCTCTTCTTCCCTCAGGAATACAGAAGCACAGAATCAGCTGGAAAAGCCCTCTCAGATCATCCCCTCCAACCATCAACCCAGCCCCACCATGGCCTCTGACCCGTGTCCACAGCTGCCATGGCCAAACCATTCTTGAACACCTCCAGGGAGGGGCACTCCGCCTGAGAAGCTGGAGCCACCCAGGCTGTGGATTTGGGTTGGGAAAATGTTGTGATGCACAAAGAGTACCTGGGAAAAGGAATATTAATTCTTTCATTGGGCTGGGAGGGAGGTTCTGTGAACCTTGACCCTCGCTGCACACCTTTTTGTGATGACTTCCAGCAGGTCAGTGTTTTGTGCACGATGTAGATGTGTAACAGTGAGCAAAAGGATCAATATCTGGGGAAAAAAAAAACCCAAAACACCTGAATTTATCCTCATAGAGCTTGGGAGAGAAAAGCGCTTGGAGCACACTAACCAACTGTCTTTTTGTAGCCCTTCAGTGAACCTTTTTCTCTCCTCGCACTGTGTGCAATGTGCCTCCTGTGCCATGGCACTGCCAGCTCCTGAGCAGCTGCACACAGGGACAGCACTCAGGGCTGGCTGCAGCACAGAGCAGCCCTGCACACCAATTCCAACCCCAGTTCAGCAGCTCCCTGCACTGAGAGCCCCACATTGCAGACAGTCCCAGAGCAGCCCTCCTAGCTCAGCCTGGCTCTGAGGCACAGGCACACAAAGCCCCACCGAGCCTCATCCATCTTCCAAATGGCTGCTGCTGACAGCTGCTGGATGTGGCCAAGTGTGCCCAGTGTCACTCTGGCTGCTGCTGCTGTCACCCCCGGCAGGCCAGGGGAGCACTGGCAGCTGCCCCCCGGGGTCACAGCAGCCTGTAATGAGCGGGAGGGCAGCAGGCAGAGGGGCCACATGGAGCTGTGAGTGGCGAGGCAGAGAGGTGTGGGGTCTGCAATAAATCCCCCTGCTGCAAACATAAAACTTGGATTTTCCCCTTAATGGGGCTCTTGGTTCCTCTCTAATGGGATCTGAAAAAAAAAACAACAGCATGAGAGAGAGCAAGGAAAGGAAGCTTCCTGCGGATCCAGGCACCACCAAACTAGTCCAAACTCTTTCTTTGTTAAGCCTATGTTCTCTTGAGTGTTCTGCAGAGAGGGCTCTGGGGAGAGCTTAGAGCTTCCAGCACTTGAAGGGGCTCCAGGGGAGCTGGGGAGGGACTTTTGACAAGGGCTGGGAGTGACAAGACAAGAGGCAATGACTTTGAGCTGGGAGAGGGGAGATTGAGACTGGAGATGAGAAGGGAGTTCTTGGCAGTGAGGGTGGTGAGGCACTGGCACAAGTTGCCCAGGGAGGTTGTGGATGCCCCTCCAGGTGTTCAAGGCCAGGTTGGATGAGACCTTGAGCAGACTGTGCTGGTGGGAGGTGTCCCTGGGCATGGCAGGGGGTTGGAACTGAATGATCTTTGTGGTCCCTTCCAACCCAAACCATTCTGTGAATCTATGAAATCTGCAAGATCCACCCAGCCTGGCATCCACCTGGCAGAGCTGTTCAGCCTGGCATCCACCTGGCAGAGCTGCTGGTTGTGCCCTGGCCAGGCAGGGGAGGGCCCTGCAGCACCTCCTGCGCAGCAGCCTGGGTGAGCTCCCGCAGCACGCCGAGCCCTGCCCGAGTGCAGGAGGAGCTGTCAGCTCGTTGGGGCATCACTGTCGAGGGCTGTGTCACCTGTCAGCGTCGGTTCCAGCTGAGTGTGCCACGCAGGGGATGCACTGGTGCCTCCCAGTTGCTAACACGCTGCCAGAAGCATGTTGCTTTCTCATCTGTCTTCTTGTAGCTGTCAGAGCCAGAATCCATTAATTAGTTTGTTCTGGTGAATTTTAGTTGTTCTGAGTACATGTAAATTGCAAAGTCAGACACACACTCACACACACACCCCCAACCACGCCGCCAAGAAGGTGCCCACGGGGGGTTCCCAAGCCCTCAGGGACCCTTGTGCGTGGTGAGTGCTGGCTGCCAGGGCTCCACCTCAGCGAGTGCAGTGATGTGGCCACTTCCACCATGGCGCTGTCAGGAGCCGCAGCTGCTCAGGGGGGCTGCAGTGACAGCTGAGAAGGCAAACAAGGCACCAGCAAGTGCAGTCCTTGGGGAGGGACTGCTCGGAAGGGCTTCTGGGGGCAGGGCAAGGGGCAATGGCTTGAAACTGGAGCAGGGCAGATTTAGGTTGGGCATCAGGAGGAAGTTCTGCACAGGGAGGGTGAGGAGACACTGTCACAGGGTGCCCAAGGATGTGGTTGAGGTCTCACCCCTGCAAACATTAAAGATCAGACTGGATGTGGCCCTGGGCAGCCTGCTGCAGTTAGAGGTGCCCCTGCTGACTGCAGGGGGCTGGTTGAGATGCCCTTTGAGGGTCCCTTTCACCCCGATGCAATCTGTGGCTCTGTAGAAGTCAGGTGGATCAGGAAGGCTCTGCCTGCTGTTTGGGCTGGAGTTTGGTCTGGTTGGGCTTTCTCTCTTTCACATGGTACTTAGCAAGAGAGGAGGAGGCCTTCCACTGGCCTTCATCTCCACAGAGTTTAATATTGTGATGGCTGAAGGAGATGGTGCCGGCCCTGGGTTCTCACTCTGCACTTGGCTGGCAGTGCACCTCTGAGCAGAGGGCTGGGGGCTGCACTGCCACTGCCACTGCACAGGGGGTTGGGCTCTTCCTACTAATGAGAGTGCAAACCAACCTCAGCCTGCAGCAAGGGAGGCTGAGGTTGAACATTAGGAAAAGAAGTTCCTTCCCAAATGGTTCGTCAAGGCCTGGCCCAGGCTGCCCAGGGCAGTGCTGGAGTCTCTGTGCCTGGAGGGACTGAGAAGCTTTGCAGATGTGGTGCTGAGGAATTGGCAGTGCCAGGCAAAGGGTTGGACTCGATGATCTTAAAGGTCTTTTCCAACCAGAATGATTCTGTGGCTCTAAGGAATCTCACGATCTACTTTCAGCTTGGTTGTATCAGTCCTTTTCTGTGGCTGTCTCAGGACTTCCCTGTCCCACAGAACCCTCTGAGACAGCCTACCTGTAGGAAAGCATCTTCTGAGCTTCAGTGCTGGAAGGACAATTTGCTGCTGCTGGAAGGACAATTTGCTGCTGCTCTGACCAGGCATGATTTGGGGTTAGATTTTCTTCAAAGGAGTGGCAGCAATCTTCCCTAGATTTCCTCCTCAGAATAGCTGTGAAAACCTGAGGTATCTCCTCCTTTTTTTTTTTTTTTTGTCCCAAATGCTGCCCAGAAGGACATCCAAATATGTTTCCCCAGTGCAAGAGGTGGAGCTGGATATTAACAGATAAGGCAAAGCTGCTTCCAGGAAATCAGATCCTTTCTTTGCTCCTGCACTGGTTACAGAAAAGGAAATTAAGTCCCGAATTTGCAATTCAACAAGGACACCTCAGAGTCAATAAAATCCCTTTCAGCAGAGCTTTATGGCCATTGTGCTTGGACATCTTCATTTGCATGCACCCACCTCGTGTGACAGAGCACAACCTGCCTGGCTCTGGAGATGTCTTCTTCAGCATCCACTGAGCAGCTGGCTCAGGAGCAGCTCTTTGAGGGCTGCTTTGAGTTCATCCACTCACAAGGGTAATCCGTGGAAGAAATCAAAAGCTGCTGGATGTGTTTGGGGTGTTTTATAGACTCGTGGAATCACAGAATGGGTTGGAAGGGATCAGCCAGTTCCAGCCCCCCTGCCATGGGCAGGGACACCTCCCACCACCCCAGGTTGCCCAAGGCCCTCTCCAAGCCAAGGTGCTCACCTAAGGGAAAATAAAGACCAGTTGTGGTCCCTGTCTGTGTACCTGAAAACAGCCCAGTGGAAAAGTCCCCAGACCCAATGGCCTGGCACCAGAATCTCCATGCCACGTGCAGGGACATCCCTTTATGCTCTTCAGCAGTGCCTGAGCTCCCTGGGATCTGTTTCTCATTTCTCTGGCTTCAACACCACCCAAATCCTGCCAGAGCAGCAGTTGGCACACACAGACCCCAAATATTTGCACCGTGCCAGGAGGAGAGGGGCAGGCAGCTGCAGCTCTTCTGCACTCAGGCTGTCACTGCTGTTCTGTGTGGCACCTGGGGCCATGGTTTGGTGCCCATGGTGGTGTCAGGCTGAGGGCTGACTGGATGATTTCAGAGGGCTTTTCCAACCCAAACCATTCTCTGCTGCTGTGGTTCTGCTCACCAGCAGGCCTGGAAGACAAGGGAAGTGCCTAGATCTGCTCTGCTCCAGTTCCAAGCCATTGTCTCTCCTCCTGTCCCCACAGCCCCTTCTACACAGCCTCTCCCCAGCCCTCCTGCAGGTCCTCTTCAGGTATTGAAGTGCGGCTCTGAGGTCTCCCTGGAGCCTTCTCTTTTCCCTGCTGAACAGCCCCAACTCTCCCAGCCTGGCCCCATAGGGGAGGTTCTCCAGCCCTCTGATCATCTTGGTAGCCTCCTCTGGGCCCTCTCCAGCAGCTCCATGCCCTCCTTGTGCCAGGGCTAGCCACAGCAGTGCAGTGCAGAGACATGAGAGCTGTCTTGGCTGCTTTGGTTCTATCCAGGATGCAACCATTTGATTTACTGTAGAAGAGGGAGACTAGAAGATGGGCACCACCCCCCTGACCTTGCCCACCAAGAGCACAGAGCTGGCTGCACCCAGCTGATGACAGAGTCCCTCAGGAGCACATTTCCCTGTGAGCAGCCCAGGAGAGCTTCTGCTGCTCTCTGTGGTGGGCACAAACTCACATTGCCAGTCCCACTTTCTTTCGGCAGTGACCTCCTGCCACCAGAGCAATTTGCTTAGCCCACTCCAGGTGATGCTGCACAATTTGCAAATCTAATTTTCATCTCCACATCTCACAGCTGAAAATCTTTTGCCACAGTATTAATTTAACATTTTTATCTCTTAGCCACCAAGACAGCTCATGGTGACCTTTAAATTCCCTGACAAAAGGGAGCCCATTGGTTCAGCTGGACCAATTGGCCTGGCTCACACACTTGGTGACAAACCATTATCCCTACCCCAGGTCTTTAATTGGCCAGAATGCTCTCTCCTATCGGATCTATGAGCTGTCACAAGTGCCTGCTAGCCTTTGCATACTTCCTGGAGAGTGTCCAGGTCATTAAAGCAACATCTTCTGTTCGAGTCTGGAATATTTATCTGGTGCCAAAATCCTAACTTTCTCCCTGCTTTCAATTAATTGAAGCCTGAGGAATGCTGGTGGGGTGCTCTGCAGGCCAGCCCTTTGAAATGGGAAAACCATCCCAGATCTTTCCTGCTTCCTTCTCTTTTACTCATTCAGCAGTTTTGCTTCACAAATCACAACCTTATACTATTTAAATTTCCTCTGGTTGAAGTGTTTTGCTTTCATTTCTGCTGAATTATTTTGCACTACAATAAGGCAGGCACAGGAATAGCAGGAGCAGGGCTCCAAGTCCCAGCGTGGGATGGGCAAGCAGCTCTGCCTCTCTCTGTGCCCATCCCTCCCATCTCTCCAGGGCTGCAATCCTGCCAGGGCTGCGTCCTCTGGGGATCAGAACTGGATTTTGAGGGACAAAACCTACCCCACAGCTATGGCCAGGGATGCTGCAAAGTTCTCTGCCCAAACACTGGATTGAAGCTTGAGGAGGAGAGATTGAGACTGGAGATGAGGAAGAAATTCTCTCCAGTGAGGGTGGGGAGACACTGGCACAGGCTGCCCAGGGAGGCTGCGGATGTCCCCATCCTGGAGGTGCTCAAGGTCAGGTTGGATGAGGCCCTGAGCAACGTGTCACTGCCCCTGGCAGGGGCGTTGGAACTAGATGGTCTTAAATGCCCCTTCCAAGCCAGGTCACTCTGTGACTCTCTGCCCTTGCCCATTTCCCTGTGTGCCGCCCCCGACCCGGCAGTAGCCACCCTCACGTGGGCCTTAGGCTCGAAATGGGTCAGAGCTCCGAACCAGCCATCTGGTGCCAGTGCCTGTGCTGCTGGTGCCAGGGGGCTGCTTCTCAGCCCCGGTGCACTCTCAGAAGTGCTTTCACTGCTTGCTAGCAGTGTTGTAAATAGAACTGAACTTGTGAACGACAAAGGTGTTAATTGCCGGGGCACAGCCTCGCCCTCGGCACTGTCTGCTCCTCAGCTGCCGCCCCTGTTTCTAAGGCAACCCTGACTGCTAGGACCCCTACACTCCAAATTCTTCATCATCTTGGGCACCTTTGCCTGCGAGGGGAGAGGTGTGGATGTGACCCATCTGTACCTTCAGCACTGTCTCTGAACTGGGAGGCAGGAAAGGTTTGTGCCGGTGCTGGCTATGGGAAGGTATCGGTTGGCACCGTGTGGGAGATGTGAGAGCATCTTCTCAGCTCCTGCTCCTGCCTCTCTTCATCAAGGCTGTGCTAGACGTGCCAGGAGAAGGGCTCTGTGTGTCTGCTCTTGTGCAGGCAGCTAAGGATGGTTGTTGTTGTATCAGTTGGGCTCCATGTTCTTGCCAGTGAGGGTGGGGGAACACTGGTACAGGTGCCCTGGGAGGCTGTGGATGTCCCTGGAGGTGTTCAAGGTCAGGTTGGGTGAGGCCTGGAGCACCCCACCACATCCCACAAGTTATGGTTACCCAACCCAGGTGACCAAAGCCAGAAGGCATCTGTGGGTTGATGCCTCTCTGCACATGGATCCTCCTGGATCTCTGCAGCATAAACCACACTGTGGGGTGGTTTAGGTGCTGCAGTCCCCATCCTGGGGGTGCTCAGGAGAGGTGTGGCCATGGCACCCTGGGACATGGTTTAGTGACCATGGTGGGGTGGGGTTGGTGGTTGGACTGGATGATCTTAGAGGGCTTTGCCAACCTCAGTGACTGTGGTTCTAGAGATGCAGGTTTAAAAGAAGAGGTTGTGTCAGTTCAGCTGTGCTCAGCTGGCATTGGACAAGGACAGGGGAACCTCTGACACCCAGAGGATGTCCCCACTGCAGCCAAAGTCACATCACAAAGCAGCAGCCCAGATCTGAACAGAGCTGGTAGCTGTGCCCCACTGAATCTGCCCCTCTCAGAACACTGCTTCCTCCCAGCTGCCTGGACGGGGTGCTGAGTGCTCTGCTTTAAGACTCACCTGGACCCCTGACCCTCAGGAGAGCCACTGTGGGGCTTTTGCTGCCCCAAAGTGATCACTCCTGTCCTGTCAATCCCTCTGCTCACCAAACTGTGTAACACAGTCCAGGAATCACCTCCTTACTGCAGGCAAAGCTTCAGAGAAGGAACCTGAGGAGATGTGGCTGTGCATTCCCAAACCTTGCTGGGAGGGCAGAGGTGTGAGCTTCCCAAACCATGGCTCTGCCAATGGCCTTGGGCTCCCCCCAGGCTGCACAGGAGTGAGCAATGCCCTCAGAGTCCTCATGAAATGAGATGCTCCTGAGCCTCAGAACCCGACTGGCACTGCTCTGTTTTGCCCATGCACTGCTGCCCTTTCCCAGTTCATGTTGAGATTAAGCAAATAGCTAAGTACAGCAGGGAGCAGGTTGGTTTTGCTGGGCTTGTGTTTGTCTGATGAAATAAAAGGGAATTGTCTGCTCTGTGCTGCAGTGTCTGAGTCACTGCCAGGAAGGTGCCAAGCCCATGTGGCTGAACCTGCCTGCCCGCAGGTGGACAACTTGTTGTGGTGGTTGCCATCAAACCACTCTCCCTCAGCCCTGTCTTTCAGCCTCCCCACTCAACAACTGCCTCGCTAGAAATTACTGAACACATTTTCCCTGCCACAAGAATTGGCCAAGATGTATTTCTGGATTCCAAGAAAGCTTTTGACAGCCAACCATGATACTTTCTGTAATAAGTTGTCAGCACACTGTGTATCACCTAACGCTGTCACTTGGCTTAGGTCAGAGCTGTCAAATTGCCAACAAAATATTGTTACTAGAAGCACTAAATCTTCCCTTCAGCCTGGGCCTGTTGGAGTCCATCAGACATAGTCCTTGGTCTGTTATTGTTTGTGCTGTCTCTAAATGACCTGCCTGATGAATATGCATGAGGAGCAAAGCTCACATGTATGTGGGCAACACTGCCAGCAGAGCTGCAGCCAAACGGTCTGTGGGCTGCTAGGGGAGGACCTCTCATGGTCTGCTGCTGGCTTTAAAAGCACACAGAAGATGGTGCAGGGTCCAGACCTGGAGCTGCACCCTGGTGCTTGCAGGTTACATTGGGGCTGTGCAGCCTGAAGACGAGGAGGCTCTGGGGAGACCTCAGGGCAGCCTTCCAGTACCTGAAGGGGCTCCAGGAGAGGTGGGAAGGAACCTTTGACAGGGGCTGGGAGTACCAGGACAAGGGACAGTGGACTGAGGCTGGAAGAGGAGAGAGTGAGAGCGGAGATGAGGAAGAAATTCGTGACAGTGACAGTGGGGAAACACTGGCACAGGTTGCCCAGGGAGGCTGTGGAAGTCCCCTCCCTGAAGGTGCTCAAGACCAGGCTGGATCAGGCCTTGAGCAGCATGCGCTGGTGGGAGGTGTCCCTGCCAAACCCAACCATTACCTAACCCTGCAAAAGGCAGCCAAGCCTGCTGTGCCCTTGCTGACAGTGCCAGCCACGGGGCCAGCTGTGCTGTGCCCTTGCTGACAGTGCCAGCTGTGGGGCCAGCTGCCCTGGTACTTCCCAAGGGAGCAAAGCTGGCACAGCTTGAGAGCTGCCCAAGGTGTGAGCTGTGCAGCCTGCACGGTCAGCAGTCAGGCTTCTCCCTAGCCTGGCTGTGGTTAGCAGCACAGGCACAGCCTCTGACAGGTTGATTTCTGCTCTGAGAGCAAGCACAGGGCTCAGGGCAGCATCTGCAGGGTGTGAGGTGTGACCGCAGTGCTGGATCACCCTGGCAGTGCCATCCAGGCACCACACAGCCTGCAGTCCCCTCTGCTGCTGCCCAGCAGCCCAGCCTCACACTCGTGGTAATTTGTGCCTAATCCTGGAGCTGCTGGAGAGAGGCACAAAAGGGTGAAATCGTCTTCCTTGGCAGCCCTAGGGATGAGTGAGAGGGAAAGCCCACCCGAAGTGGAGTCCCTCTGTTGCCTTTAGCAGCAGGCAGCTGTGGGCTGTTTGCAGGGTTGTGTGTGCAGGGCTTGCTGCTGTGGGTGATGGTTTGGTTGGGCTGGAGCAGAGGTTCCACCAGCTCCATTACCTGGTCAGAGGCCGCAGGCAGTGGCGATGCCAAAAGCGTTCCTGCGCCGGCGCTGCTGCGACGCATCTCGGAGTGTGAAGTGGAGATGTTGTGACTCGGAGCAGAGAATCAAAGTCACAGCATGGGATGGCAATAAAGCAAACAGTAATGAGGAGGAAAGTCTGGGAGAGGAAGAAAGGCAGCACTTGACAGACTCTGCAGGCTGGGGAGCAGGCAGCTCTCGGCTGCATCGCTAACGCAGCCCTACTTTACCAGGGAACTGTGCCCTACATTCCCACTCCTCCCCTCCTCCTCCCCTCCAACCACCCCAAATCCTCACCGCTGGCCTCCATACCCTCCCAAAGCATCCTATCCTGGTCCCGGCACTCTCCACCTCTCCTCCAGCCTCTGCCACCCGAGCAACAGGCTGCTGCCCGGCCAGTCCCAGAGGGTGAGGGTGCTGATGGCTGCCAGGGCAGCATCTCCTGCTTGCCAGCTGGCAGCCTACCCCCGGCGAGAGCTGCTGGGCTCAGGCTCCTGCTGCCGAGCTCCTCCCCGAGGAAAGCTCCAGCACAGCATTCCCTTGAATCTCTCTTCCCTTTGCAGATGCTGTCACAGTTCCTAACGAACTCACCTCTGAGAGCTGCAGCGAGGAAACCTCCTACACAGCGGCCAGGGGTGGATTAGAGGCGTGGTAGGGGACTGGGGTGGGTGGCATCTCAGGCAGGGCAGGTTTCAGTCTTTTCCTTCCTTGTAAAACTGGAAAAGTGGATCAGAATTCCTGTCCTGTATCCACTTTTCCAAACAGGAGCTACAGCAAACAGCTCTGAGTGAAGGTCTCAGCTGCAGCCTCTTCCAAAAGCTCCTTTTCCTTTCAAAGAATCACTCACAGAACCGTTAGGGCTGCATCCAGCCCAACCATTCTCTGGCTCTACCAAGGCTGGGGCTAAGCCACGGCCCCCAGCACCACATCTCTGCCTCTGGGGAACACCTCCAGGGTTGGGAATTCTGCCACCTCCCCGGGCAGCCTGTGCCAGGCTGGGAGCACCCTTTCAGGGAAGAAGTTTTTTCTAATGTCCAACCTAACCCTCCCCTGGAGCAACCTGAGGCCGTTTCCTCTCATCCTGTATCTCATCAGGTTAGCTGTGCTCTGAGGTAGTATAAACCCCACAGAAGTAAAGACCACAGCTGAAAGGCAGCCTCAGTGCCCCTCGGTGTCCCCCAGCCACCCACATGCCATGGGGGGAGTCTCAGCACCCTCTACAGAGCTGCAGCTCCAGGCAGGGCTCAGCCCCAGCCTTGCTCCTCCTCTAACTGTGATGTGTGGATTCAGGAGGCTCTCACTCTTCCATCCCATCGTGTCTGGGGGTAACCAGGGCAGATGTGGGGTGAGAAGTAGCCAGCAGGCTTCCAGCACTCACCATCACCTGGGATTCTGTGCAGGACTCTGCTTGAAGGCATCACTAAAGAGAGCAGAGCTGAAGTTCAGCTCCCCTGCCTGTGACCCTTTGCCAAGAGCATTGTCTCCCAAGGGGTCCCCAGAGGAGCCCAGATCCTTGACCACCAAGGCACCTGGGGTGGGATGGGACAGCAGCCTGGGCTTGAACCTAGGGAGATGGTGGAGTCACCAGCCCTGGTTGTGTTTAAAGGTTGTTTGGATGTGGTGCTTGGGGCTGTGGTTTAGGGTGAGCCTTGTAGAGCAGGGATGTGGATTGGACTTGGTGACCCTGAGGAGCTTTGCCAGCCTGAACATTTCTGTGACTCTGTGAACTTTCTGCCTTGTTTGATGCCAAATTTCCTGAGCAGTGTGGATACGTTTCCTGAGCTGCAGGGATAAAAGTTGGACAGGGACAAGCATCTGTCTGACAGCCTGGAGGAAAGCTTTCCATTGCACTCCAAGAACATTCCAGACAAGCAGGGTGGGATTGATGTCCTCCTGCCCCAGGCATTCCCACAGCCCCAGCAGCACCTTGTTAAATGCAGAGAGCAGGCAAAAAAAGGACATTTTGAACCTCCCCCTTTTACCATTTTTCCAAGTCACAGCTAATTCCCAGCAGCTGCTAGGAAGCAGTTTGCTCCCCCACACAGCCTCTTTCTCCCCAGTGAGGCTGGTTTGACAGGCCTGGGCTCATTACCCAGTGCTGGGTCCTTCCCAGGATGCAGGAGTGCCTGGGTCAGCTCCTCTTCCAAAGGAGAGGCTAAATAAGTGGTGAGGGAATGGGGACAGCTCTGATGCTGGCTTGGGAGGAGGCAAAGAGCAGGAAGCAGGTGAGAAGGTGGAAGTGGCTGTAAGGTCATAGGTGCTGGTGCTGCATGGCTCTGGCTGAGAGCACGTCCAGCACGTAGGCAGATCACTCCTCGGGGGGATGGTGGCCATATGGTGGGGCCTGGAGCTGTGAGCCAAGGCCTGGAGCAGTGAGCCAAGTCCTGGAGCAGTGACAAGCAGACTGCACCCTGCATGTGTCTTTGGCCACCACCTTGACTCCCTGACCACTCATCCATCTCTGCTGGAGCTCTCGAGATGGTCCAAGTCTCTGCAGGGAGATTTCCTTCTGAGCTAACCTACTGAGGCCTCTCTTCTGGGTTTGCTGCCTGAGGAGCAGGGCAGATGCTGTGTGTCACTGGGGAGGAAGCTTTGCTTCTCCTCCTCAGAGGTGTCACCAGGGTCGTGGAGCAGGCTGAGACTTCCTCTGAGCCTGGGAGGAACACTGAGGGAATGGACTTCCAGTGCAGGATGATTTTGTGCCCTGAAAATCCATTGTAGGCCATTTTAAAGCAGCTTTTGTGGCATTCCCTGAGTTGTGTTCCCATATTATTTGCTTCCTGGCTAAAATATGGCTCAAGATTATGGGATCCACACTGAAGTTACCTTCAACATCAGAAATATTTGTTTGACTTGAGCCTCTCAATGTCACAGGAGTTCAAATACTGCTGCAGTAAGATTTTAAGGCAGAGAACCTGAGTTAAAAATTGAGGCCAATAGGTCAAGCTTTCAATAAAAAGGAAAAAAAAATATAAAAGAACAGAAGTTGGGCATCTATTTCTTAAAAGATATTCAGCAGACCACCAGATCTCAGGCAGGAGCTTGCTTTGGAGAGGATGTGTGTTTTAAAGATGCAAAAAGAGGACTCCTAATCAAAGGGAGCTCAATTCATTCCCTTCCCTCCCTTTTTTAAAGAAAATAAAATATGGAAATCTGGAGAGTGTGTCTGTGAGCCCCTGGAAGATGCTACCCAAGGGTGTTCAGTGCAGAGAGAAGGAAAAGCTGTATTGAGATGAATAATTTTGTGGGCAAAGGAGAGAGAGTTGTTGCTGTAAGAAAAAAAAAAAAAAAGGAAACCCTTTTTGATTGACATGAGAAATTGCTGCCACATGAAACAGTTCATCTTCTTTGAAGGGCTCTTTTGTCAGGGAGGTCAGGTCAGGGAGGTTTGAAAGGTGCCCATCAAAGGCAGTCTCCTCTCCAAGCCCCGCGCTCTGCCTTGCCGGAGCGGTCCTGGCGGCAGCGGATGGCAGCTGCATCGCTAACGACAGCGCTGCCCGCGCCGGCACCGGCCGAGGGAAGCTGCTGCTGCCCAGGCACGGAGAGCTTCTGCGGGGGGCTGGGGCTCGGCAGCAGTGCCTGGCCCCGGCAGGGTGCTGCTCAGCACCCCGCAGCCGGGCTCCGGGCTGGCTGCTGGAACAGCCACCTCAGCCAGGGATAACTCCTGCCCGGTGCCAGCCCCTTCCCTCGGGCTCCTCTGCTCACACATCACCGGTACGGGCCTGTGGGGGCAGGACGCAGGGCAACGCTTCGCAGCCAGAGCAGGGGCCATTGAGATGGGACACTGGGGAGAACTGCTTTACTAGCAGGCTGGAGAGACACTGGAACAGGCTGCCCAGAGCAGCTGTGGCTGCTTCACCCCTGGAAGCACTTGAGCCTGTGCTGGATGAGGCTTAGAACAGGCTGGGCTGGTGGGAGGTGTCCCTGCCCATGGCAGGGGGCTGCAACTGGATGATCCTCAGGGTCCCTTCCAACCCAAGCCATTCTATGACCCAGGAGCAGGAGCATCCAGGCTCACCCCTCCGAAGCAGCCCTGACCCCTGGTTCCTCTTTGCAAAGGGAGTGAGCCACACCTGCTGCACTGCAGCCCTGCCCCTCTGGTCCCACGGGCCTGTGCCCTGCCCGGGTGCCACGAATCCTCTTGGTAACCCTTCAGGTCCCTTCCCACCCAACCCGTTCTGGACCAGCATCTGCAGGGGCTTGGCTGCCCTGAGCGGCTCAGAGCTATGCCCAGGCTGCTGCCCTTGGTAACTCAGCCCATGTGCCTGGGGGCATTTCCCAGTGCCATGTCTGAAAACAAGGATCAGAATTGCAGGGTTGGGTTTTTTTAAGCTGTCTTTAAAAATGCATAAAGTTTTGGTCCGAGTGTCCCTGCTGGAGCTCTCCCATTATGCTAACAGCTCAGGCTACCTGCTGCAGGCAGTGGCTGCAGCTGGGGATTTTGCCTACTGTGAGCAGCTTTCCCTCTGCTTCCAAACGAGGCACAGCTCCTAAGTGCCCACCTTGCAGAGCTCCCTTTGTGTTTATTGTGAAATAAGAGCTGTTAGAGACCTTACCTCTGCCTTTACACACCTGGCTTAGAGAGGCAGAGCAAAGCATTCCAGAGAGCCATGGAGTTGTGAGGGCTGGAGAAGACCTCCAAGGTCACCCAGTCCAACATCAACCCCAAGGCCATGGGCACACCTTTATGAACACCTCCAGGGATGGGCATTCCACCACCAACCTGGGCAGCCTGTGCCAGTCCCTGACCACTCCTGCAGCAAAGAAATTGTTCCTCATTGCTGACCTAACCCTCCCCTGGTGCAACTTGAAGGCATTTCCTCACCTGCTGCCCCTCGGTACTTGGGCAGAAGAGACCAATTCCCACCTGGTTCCAACCTCTCCCTTCAGGGAGCTGCAGAGAGCAATGAGGTCTCCTCTCAGGCTCTTCTGCAGCCTAAACACCTCCAGTTCCCTCAGCTGCTCCTCCCCAGCCATGCCCTCCAGACCCTTCCCCAGCTTGGCTGCCCATCTCTGGGCACACTCCAGCCCCTCGATGTCCTCCTTGCATTTCTGCATTGATTTTTTTTTTTTTTTTTTTAAGCAGCTACAACTAAAATGCAAACTTCTACCCCATTTCAGGTGCACTACACTCTGCTGGCAGCAGGATCCTTGCTGAGGCAACCTACTGAATTTTAAGTTGCATGTCAGATGAAGTGACTGGCAAGGACAAATTAAGGTTAGCATTTGGCTTTTTTTTTTTCCCCTTTTGAAGCACAAAGTTATTTCCTTGCAGAGGTACAGCAGCAGTTCCTGCAAAGCACTCCTCTTATTGATTGGAGAGATATTAAATATAAAGCTGCTGCCTCTACCACTCTGCAATAATTAAAAGTACTTCATCACACAGCTGAGAGATGTATTTTAAATGCACAAAGTATGCTCCTTATTGTGATTCACAGGAATTTACTGGTCTAATTTCTTCAGAGACCAGCAGGAATATGTATTGACTCTGGTTTATTTATAAAGCAGCTCTCTGAGCTAACCAATGTTATTTACATCCTTAGTGTCCCCATCAGTTAGTCACCATCTGCAAAGGTCTCACAGTGCTCTTCCCCTGGCATCCCACAGTGCCAGGGAACAGGCTGCCCAGGGAGGTTGGGGATGTCCCCTCCCTGGAGGTGCTCAAGCTCAGGTTGGGTGAGGGCTGGTGGGAGATGTCCCTGTCCATGGCAGCAGGGGGTTGGAACTGGATGAGCTTGAAGGTCCCTTCCAGCCCAACCCATTCTGTGGTTCTGGGAACTTTTTCCCTCTTGAAATCAGGCCTGAGGAGTCTCAAACTCCAACACCCACACTGCAGGCTTTTAGCTTTGTGTCAGGCACAAGCCTCAACAGCTGGGACTCAGCACTGAGCTCAGACTTTAACTTCTCCTGTGGCAGGCTGAGAGCTCAGCTGTGAGACAGGGCCCAGCAGAGCAAGGCTTGAGCTGGGTCTGGAGCTCAGGGAGAGGAGCAAGTCAGAATCTTGTCCTTGCTCCTTCATTGCACTGAAAGCTGAACTCTGCTGGGACTCTGGAGAAGAAGCACTTCAGGGTCTGAGGGACAGGGTCTCCAGGCTGGTACAGCCACCCTGGGCTCCACAAAGGCTTTCCATGACTCTGCTGCTGCTGTTCTTCCTCTGAGCAGAGCCAGGGATGTGATCCTCTGAGCAGAGGTCCCTGGGCTGCAGCTGTCTCCAGGCAGGGCTGCGGCAAGCCCTGGGCAGTGCCTCCTCTGGCAAGGACAAGAAGAGTGTTAGGGGCAGCAGCAGCCCTTGCAGACCACAAGTCCTGGGGTGTGGTCCAGGAGCTGAGGCTGAACTGCTGGCAAGTGCAGCTAAGAGCCCTCCTCCCCTTTCCCACTGCCAAAGGAAGGGGCTTGGTCCCTCTGCAGGCTGCCGGTGCCACTCTGTACACAGCAAAGCCTCTCCTGACGGGCTTGTGCTGAGTGCCCTCCTGGTGCCAGAGCTCTGACACATCAACACTGATTCTCTACTCACCTTAGAGACATCAGCAGGGCTCTGGTGAGGAACTGCAGCCAGCGAGGAGGCTCCTGTGGAACTCTTCCCCACGAGGTGACCTTGGGCTGAGATGGTGCCAGAGACGCCTCAGGGGTGCTGGGGGTGGCTGCACAGCCAGACCAGAGCTCGGGTGCAAGCAGAGCAGCAAAGGGCACCTGTGGAGCCAGGGCTGCAAAGCTTCCTTCTGCAGAGGTGCCAGGGAGCTGGGCAGGTCAGCTCCTGCTTGCAGAGCAGAGATCCTCAGGCACTTCCTCCAGGCTCAGTCAGGGCTGCCCAAAGCCTTCTGCAGACTCAGTCCTGTACTTGTCACAAGAGAGCAAAAGGCAGCAGCAAAACACAGAGGAGCTCAGGCTCGGTGAGGAGGCTCAGCCAGCACCCGTGAGTGATGTTCAGTGATCAGCAGTTGGTTTGTAAGCAGCAATTGGGTCCCTAGCCTGGCTAGCCGGGGGGCCACCAGGCCCCCCGGCCTTTGAGTCACCTCCACCATTCACCCAGTGCACACCATGAGGACTCACCTGTGGTGCCAGGAGGAGGAGGATCCTCTGCCCAGTTGGGCAAACTTGGAGCTACTGCTTCCTGGGGCCAGTTATAAAGGGGAGTGGGCAGGGAGGGCAAAGTGGTCACACCTGGGGTGGGAGGAGACTCCAACAGCACCCAGGTGCTGTGGGTTTGGGGGAAAAAGGGAAAACATGGGGTGGGAAAGGGCAGGTGGTGCTGAAAGGAGGAAGATGGAGAGGAAAGGAGGAAGATGGGGGCAAGAGGAAGAGGAAGATGAAGAGGAAAGGAAGGAGATGGAGGAGAATGGGGATTTAAAAAAAAGAAGAAGAAGAACATTAAACTGGGCTGTAAATAAAAACCCAAAAGAGGTAGTCCTGCTCCAGAGGGGCTGGACTGGATGGACTCCAATTTAATCTCTAAAGAGGCTGTCCAGACCTCACCTTAATTTTGAGTTTGGTGCAATGCTGGACTAAAGGTGCCTGCTGGGTGTGGTGCCTGCTACCCCTTCCCCACCTCTGGTTGTGAATGCTGTTGGAGTTTCCACATTCAGAACAGCTCTAAGGGAGCTGAAAAGGAGTCAGAGGTAGGGACGGGTCCTGTCCAAGCCAGGAGATGCTGATCCAGAAATCTGACCAGGCTGTGTTGCTCTCAAGATCTCCAAATCGTCATGAATTATGCATCCAACCTTGAAATGCTGTTAAAAATGTAATGGAAAGCCACACATTGTGCATACTGAAGGCTTTTCCAGTGCTCATACTTTGAGCCAGACTTCTCCTCCATGACATTTGTCCACACCAAGGACTGAGTCCAAAATACATTGGGAGGCAATTGAAAGCTGTTTGGATTTTTCTCTGATTTAAAGCATTTTACTCAGTGTGCAGGCTGCCAAGGATCTGAACACAGGGCACCTCATTTTCAGTTTTTCTCAGCAATCATTCCATTTACTTCTCTGCAGCTTTCATATTCCCACAGCTTTTATCCAATTTTCACATCGTGTGCTTCGAGATCGTTCCTGGGGAGTGCCTTTAGCAGATATTGTTTTAATTCCCAGCACACAAATCTCCATCCTTATTTATTGTTAATGTTTCCTCTTGGACAGAACCCAAGGAACTGAAAACTTGGCTCCAGAGGGTGGCAGACACATAGAGGGGATGCTCTGACAAGTGAATTTGGGATTTAATTGGCTTGTACCACTGGATGCTGGCTTTGAAATGCTTTGACAGCAAAGGGCTCGTGCTGCGAGTCTGATGAAATGGAGAGCAGGACCAGCACTGACGTTGCCCTTTCTGGGTCCCCTCCCCAAAACCAGTGGAGAAGATGTTCCCCAGTCACTCTTCAGCTGATGTGAAGCCACCTCCCTAAGGCAGGGCAGGTTTGCCATTTTCACTGCCACCTTTGCAGGGATCCTGATGCTGGTTTGGGTGTTGGGGGGAACACAGAGAACTCCTGCAAGGCTTTGGCTTTAGGCTCTAGCAGAGAGGAGCACAATAAATCAGAACCCCAGAATGGCTCAGGCTGGAAGGGACCTCAGAGCTCATCTGCTCCAGCCTCCTGCCATGCCCAGGGACACCTCTCAGCTAGGCTCAGCTGCTCAAGGCCTCATCTAGCCTGGCCTTGACCACTTCCAGGCAGGAGGCAGCCACAGCCTCCCTGTGCAGCCTGCGCCGGAGTCTCACCACCCCCACACTGAAGAGCTTCTTCCTCAGCTCCAGTCTCACCCTGCTCTGCCTCAGCTTCCAACCATTCCCTCTTGTCCTGTCTCTAGACACCCTCCTGTAACGTCTCTCTGCAGCCCTCCCATAGAATCCCTTCACTACTGGCAGGCAGCCCTGAGGTCCCCCTGGAGCATTCTGCATTGTACCAGCAGCAGCAAGGGACTGTTGTGCACCAGCAGCACCAACAGCCAGCAGCACAGGTCCAGGCTTCAGCTTCTGTGGTTCAAACACTTCCTCCTGAGACAGGAGGGAATTTATCTCGAGCAGAACCCTAAATATCTGCAGTCCTGGCATGGCAGGGGCAGGCTGGAATCAGAAACCTGCCTAGGAGAAGACTTTACATCAAACCACAGCCCAAACTCTGCTCCTTGGATTTAAAAGCACTTCTCTGCATATTCATAATCTGCTTTTGGTATATTTATGCATCTAATATTTGTAAATTCTTATTATGCACCCCTCTCCTCCCCTTAATCACCACCCCCCAAAGATAACTACTTATCTTTCCCCTCGGAAACCAATTCGCTCCCTGCCCCTAATTATTTCTGTAGGTCTCATTTCTCCTGCAAGACAGAATCTTATGATTAAGGAAGTGCCTTAAATGAATTCATCCCTCCCTGAATTATGTCTCTAACAAAATCCTTCTGAAAGGCCCTGAGCCTTCCTTTTTACTTCTGCTGCTGCTCTACTTTAGTCACTTTCTGATTCTATAGAAGTTTTTATTTCCATCTCACTGCTAATTTGCCTTTTGCCATCCCTGGTAGTTCTGCTTAGTTACCATGCCCCTGCTTTTTCTGCTCTCCACCATCAGGGATATTTTTCCCTTAGCAACATTCCCCCTTTCCCCAAGGTAAACATGCATCCCAACTAGAGAAATGCCTCTTTGTGCTGCCAAGCAGAGTTCGCTGATTTCGATTCTTTGTGCATCTGAGTCAGGCAGAGGAAATCCCCCACCTAGGAGGAGGAATTTCTCTGCCTTCTCTGCTGTCTTCTGCACCTTGAGTTAAAACCTCCCCAGGTAACAAGGATCATTCTGGCACCTGGCTCAGCTTTGCACCCCTCTGATAGCCAAGGAGCTGGAAAGGGTTTGGTTGTGCCCTGGAGAAGAGGAGAAGCTCCAGGGCTGCTGTAAGAGGGCACAGGCCTTGGAGGGATGACTTTTGACTCACTGGGTACATGATGTGACAAGCAAGATGACATTGCCATGGCAGACCAGATCTGGAACCCAGGGTTTTTGGAAAGCTGATTGTTGCTTTCTGCCCTTTCTGGTAGCCTTCAGGTGACTGAAAGGGTTCTCAGAGCCTGGCACAGGCTGCCCAAGGAGGTGGTGGAGTCACCATCCCTGGAGATGTTCGAGAAGTATGGAGGTGTGAACAGTTTGGTGGTTGTGGCTGGACTCAGTGATCTGAAAGGTCTTGCCCAGCCCTCAGGACCCTGCATCCTGTGACTGCAGCTGCACTGCTGACCAGACACAGGCACTGGGCCCCTGCATCCTGTGACTGCAGCTGCACTGCTGACCAGACACAGGCACTGGGCCCCTGCATCCTGTGACTGCAGCTGCACTGCTAACCAGACACAGGCACTGGGCCCCTGCATCCTGTGACTGCAGCTGCACTGCTGACCAGACACAGGCACTGGGCCCCTGCATCCTGTGACTGCAGCTGCACTGCTGACCAGACACAGGCACTGGGCTGGGACCCTGCGCGGTCACCGCGGTTCCTCTCCTCTACCCAAGGCACTGTATCAAATATGGTAATTATCACAGTGCCTTCAGCCAGCCTGGATTTATGGTGATTTATACGTTCAGGGGTGTTGGTAAAAGGCCAGAGCTGGCATTTCTTTAACTAATAATTATTGTGTTTTATTGTTGTGCTTCTCTAACACATTAACGAGCCAGGACCCAGCTTTATTAGAATTCACTTGGCCCTGCCGCTCCATGCATATTTATTATGGGAGAGAATAGGATTCTCTTCCTCCAGCCTCCACTAATTTAAAAGAAGATATCCTCAATGAAATGTATTCAAATATTTTGACATTTTGCTTCACCTCACTTACAGAGCAGAAATTGTTTCTGACAGTTATTATCCAGCACGGGAATCCTGCTGCTTCCCTCCGCTGGAGCGCAGGTTGAAAAGACACAGCGGCTGCGGCTGCCTTCAAAGAGAGCTCCTCTGGCCCAGAAATAGCAACACTGTCAGCTGTGATTCACTGCAACTCCAGACAATATCCACTCTGCACCTCTCCACCAACAACAGGGAAGATATTTTTTTCTTTTCTTTTCTTCTTAAAACAGCAAGAAAATGAATCAAAGTGGGGAGAATTCAGCATCTCCGGCTTCGGGATAGGGAAGTTTGGATTTTGAAATATAAATGAAAATTGGGAGAAATGGGAGTGAAAGAAGTGGAGTGGGAATTTTTTTCCTTCTTTTGGACACTTCCAGTCCTGTTTTCACTTTAGTTTAAACTCTCTGAAAGGAGTCAGGTTGGTCTTTTCTCTCATGTAACAAGTGACAGGACAAGAGGGAATGGCCTCAGGTTGCACCAGGGGAGGGTTAGGTTGGACATTAGAAGAGACTTCTTCCTTGGAAGGGTCCTCAAACCCTGGCACAAGCTGCCCAGAGAGGTGTCAGAATCCCCATCCCTGGAGGGGTGTCCAAGAGGCAGAGATGTGGTGCTGGGGGCCACAGCCCTGGCAGAGTTAGAGAATGGTTGAGCTGGATGACCTTAAAGGACTTTTCCAAGCCAAACCACTCCCTGCTTCTGTGATCCTGTGAGCTGCCTGCAGCACAGTCCCAGCAGGGTGCTTCCAAAGTCCTGAAATTGCAGAAATGAGTACAGCTGGCACCTACCTGACCTTTCTTTGGCAGATACTAAAAGAAACTTCTTCACTGGAGGGACTCTTGGAGACTGGAGCAGGCTCCCCAGGAGGATGTTTGGATCCCCATCCCTGGAGGGATTTCCAGGCTGTGCAGATGTGGTGCTGAGGGCCATGATTTAGTGGTGACCTGCCAGGGCTGGGTTAAGGCTTGGACTTGATGATCTTACAGGTCTCTTCCAGCAAGAGCAATTCTGTGATTCTATAATCATGCTCCACGTGTGGCAACCTCTCAGTCCATACAGGGCACCCAGGTGGAAAGCACAAAGCACAACTGCAGATTCTCACCTAACATTCCTCAAAATGGCACAAAACCAGCAAAAGACAATGTGAAAACCTCACCCCTGGGTGTTTCCCCCTCCCCCC
>VWZE01000683.1:18668-31961 GCA_013396675.1 Eubucco bourcierii
AGCAGCTCTGCTGTGAGGACAGACTGAGAGAGTTGGGGCTCTGCAGCCTGGAGAAGAGAAGGCTTCCAGGAGACCTTAGAGTAGCCTTCCAGGATCTGAAGGGGGCCTACAGGAAGGCTGGGGAGAGACTATTGACAAGGGCTTGCAACGACAGGACAAGGGGCAATGGGTTTGAAGTGGCAGAGGGGAGATTTAGACTGGATGTTAGGAGGAAGTTGTTTGCAGTGAGGGTGGTGAGACAGGTTGCCAGTGCACAGGTTGCCCAGGGAGGTTGTGGCTGCTCCCTCCCTGGAGGTGTTGAAGGCCAGGTTGGAGGAGGCCTTGAGTGAGCTGTACTAGTGGGAGGTGTCCCTGCCTATGGCAGGGGGTTGGAACTAGCTGATCCTTGAGGTCCCTTCCAACCTTACCATTCTATGATTCTATATTGTGGAATAAAAAAACACAAACCACTACAAACCAGCTATACCTTGATTTTAGTTTTTGTCTAAATCTGGTCCTTTATACTATGCAAGGACAGTTGATTTCATTTAAAAAAATAATAAAATATCTCTGGCTACTTACCTTTGAGCTTTTGGAGTTCATCCCTCAGGTCAGGCCCAGCATGCATGAATATACTTTCAGATACTGGATTCTTATCAGTAAGAGACTCATTGCTAGTATTTACTATGGCTGTGCAGTTCAGTAATGCTACATCTCCTTTCCTGAGGAAACAAGAAAATGACTTATTTTGAGCTAAATGAAACATTAAGCAGGATATTCTAAACTAAGTGCTGGCAAAAGCAGGGAAATGCCAAGATAAAGGAAAAGCAGTATTCCAGTGCTCAAAAAGGGCAGCACACCTGACACTCCATGCAGAATCACCCTTTGCCTCTAAATGATGAAGAAAGTTGGCACAAAACCCATCATCTGGACTTAATCTTAAAGGGCTTTTCCAAACACTTCTACTTCCTTAAAAACTCCCAACCTCAACAATAATTTGGAGTCACCAGATGTCAGAGTCAGTGCCCTGGAGTCAAGATATGACACCAATGTGATTTTTAGGTCTTGCTCCTGCTCCTGCTTCAGCAGCAGCCTCTGTTTATTGAATCTGAACATGCCTTCACAGACCTTTCTCATGGACCATCCAGGGCAGCCCATTACAAAAGCAACTGGTCAAATCAGTTCAAGTACAAGCTGTTGCCCCAACCAACCAGCTGGCTCAGACATCCCAGACACAAACTCTCCTGGAACGTTCTAATTGGTGTCAGAATGCCCTTTGTTTTTACTTCTTCTGCAGCTGCTACAGCCTCTGTCCTTGGCTGCTCAGATAAACATCCTGAGTAGGCTTGAGAAAGTTCAGTTTATAATTCTGCAGTTAGCAACTTGGATTTGTTCACTGTCGTGGGTTTAAAGAACCAACAGAGTGAAGCTCTCAAAGGAATTGGAGAAAAACAGAATTGTATTTGGAGAGAGAGTTACAGACAGAAATTACAAAGCAGACACAGAATCCATAAATGAACTCCCTGAATTTTCCCCAAAACTAAATGTACAATCCCCACTGCTCCAATCCTCACCCCCCATGCCACTGCCATCCAAGAGGCCTAAGTACAGCCACTGGAGGCCCCAAACCAGGCCTATCCTTACATGTTTGTCCTGGTAACGCAGCTCCTGCCTGGCACAAGGCTGGAGGGGGAGGAAAGGAGCCCAAACTGGCCTTGCTGTGAGCTTATGAAGAGACAGCAGAATGATGGCATTGAATAACAATCTTCCATTCCTCAGAGGACTCTTTTTAACCTTATAGTTCCCAACCTGGGACACTCACATATCCAGCTACTACAGAATAGTTCCCTACAGTAACTGACAATGATGTATGGAGTAAAAACAGCATTGTAAGTGCAGTTTAACTAGTAGAATAAGTGAAGCAATGTGCTTAGCTGATGGTGGTGTGATGCATTCCAAAAAGCATCTGTTCTCTCCCAGAGATAAGAAAGCAGTCCTTGGGGTGTACTACTTTAAAAATTAACAGTTTTATCTTTTTTTTTTAAATTTTTTTGTTTGTTTGCATACACACTACACAGGGCACCAGAGTACTGCTACTGCTCTTCGTGCACCTGGGTAGGCACAATCCCAAGCACAACTCCAGGCTGGGTGGGGAATGGCTGAGAGTAGCCCTGAGGAAAAGGACCTTGGAGTCTGGGGTGATGAAAAGCTCAACATGAGCCTGCAGTGTGAGTGCAGCCCAGACAGCAACTGAGTGCTGGGCTGCAGCAAGAGCAGTGTGGGCAGCAGGGCAAGGGAGGGGATTGTGCCCCTTTACTCTGCTCTCCTCAGACCCCAGCTGCAGCCCTGTGTGCAGTTCTGGAGCCCTCAGCACAGGAAGGACATGGAAGTGTTGGAGCAGGTCCAGAGGAGGGCCACAAAGATGATCAAAGGGCTGCAGCAGCTCTGCTGTGAGGACAGGCTGAGAGAGTTGGAGCTCTGCAGCCTGGAGAAGGCTTCCAGGAGACCTGACAATAGCCTTCCAGTATCTGAAGGGGCCTACAGGAAGGCTGGGGAGAGACTATTGACAAGGTCTTGCAATGACAGGACAAGGGGCAATGGGTTTAATCTGGCAGAGGGGAGATTTAGACTGGATGTTAGGAGGAAGTTGTTTGCAGTGAGGGTGGTGAGACACTGGCACAGGTTGCCCAGGGAGGTTGTGGCTGCTCCCTCCCTGGAGGTGTTGAAGGCCAGGTTGGAGGAGGCCTTGAGTGAGCTGTGCTAGTGGGAGGTGTCCCTGCCTATGTCAGGGAGTTGGAACTAGATGATCCTTGAGGTCCCTTCCAACTTTACCACTCTATGATTCCTCAGAGCACAGAGAACCTAGCGTGTCACTGCAGCTAAAGACATCTTCCTTGCTTTTGCCCCAAATTTGTGAGCCTGCAATTTGATCACATTCGTTCTGCTGGAATCAGACTCACAGAAGACAGCCAAAACAGTGAGGTGTAAGAGACAAGGGAGTGGCAGAACCCCGACCTTCTTTTTGTCACAGCAGCAAGCCACTAAAGAGATTTCAGGATCAAAGAGCACAGAAAGGGAAACAAAAGATTCCCACTCACACAGAGAGATTCACAGAACAGTTTAAATCGCATACATTTATTACGCCCAAGCCCAAGTCACCAGAAATCTTTAACCTTTTACTTTGCTTTACTTAATCTGGTTCAGAAAAATCCATGAAGGGTCCCATTTCCTGCATGCATTAACCAGAAAGAGGATCAGGCTGATCCCTGAATCTATGTCCCTGGGAAATCCTTCTCTCTTCACACTGATTAACAGATTGTTAGTCATCTAGAGAGTGGGTTCAAATATCTGTGTTACAGGGAAGAAGAAACAGTGGAGGAAGTTCATCTCAGCACACTGTATTTCAATAGATTTTGGTAGCAAAATCAGTGAGATATAACACAGAATGGAGAGAGAAAGAGGTTAAAGAAAAAAAAAAAAGAAAGAAAGGCCCAAAGCAAGCCACAAGACCCACATAAAAGAAATACTGGATCTGCACTAGAAAAATGAAAGCAGAATAAAGCAAACCAAGAAAGAGCTACTAGACAGCAAGTATATTTTTTAATATTAAAAAAAAAAAAGTATCAAAGTGCACAATTAGTTTTTGATATTCAAGTGTGCAGCATGACAGGAAGCACAACATCTCCTGTCTGCTGCATCAAGCAATGTCTATGAACATGCAGTTTGTAACCTATGGTGGAGCAAATCTCAGACTTGAAGATTTACAGTGAACAAAGAGATTAACTTTATTCCAAGACCCCAGAATGTTTGATTCAAAAAAAAAAAAAAAAGAGGGCTTGAAGGATTTATTCTACAGCAGCAATTGTTAAACAAGGCAACTGGATCTCACAGTGAATGAGGAAGTGATGACAAACACACCAGAGCCACATGGAACTTACCATAAGACTATTTTTGCATTGATGTCTTTCCTGTATGGAAAAGGTGATCTAACATCAACTTTTTCATCTGGGTTTTGGTGAGAGTCAAGCTGCTTATCCTCATAGGTATCAGTCCAGCACGGCAGACTGTCAATGTCCACAAATTGGGAAGGAGCACCCAAGGGATCCATGGGATGGAAATAAACAACTCCTCTCCTCTGGTAATCTGACACTCCAAATCTCACTGGAGTCTTCCAGGTGCTTTAAGGGAAGAAAATCAGACCAAGTCAACAGATGTTCCCTAAAAGTAAATTTCTGTGGAGCCAACCCTTTCTCAGGACCACAACAGAAGTACAGTTAGCAGAAAACAGAAAAACAGGTTTTCATCTCAACTGCTTCCAATTTCTGTTTTGTTATATCTGCAGGAAGCTCTCCTATGAGGACAGACTGAGAGAGTTGGGGCTCTGCAGCCTGCAGAAGAGAAGGCTTCCAGGAGACCTGATAGTAGCCTTCCAGGATCTGAAGGGGGCTCCAGGAAGGCTGGGGAGGGATTATTGACAAGGTCTTGTAATGCCAGGACAAGGAGCAATGGGTTTGAACTGGCAAAGGGGAGATTTAGACTGGATGTTAGGAGGAAGTTGTTTGCAGTGAGGGTGGTGAGACACTGGCACAGGTTGCCCAGGGAGGCTGTGGCTGCTCCCTCCTTGGAGGTGTTGAAGGCCAGGTTGGAGGAAGCCTGGAGTGAGCTGTACTAGTGGGAGGTGTCCCTGCCTATGGCAGGGGGTTGGACCTAGATGATCCTTGAGGTCCCTTCCAACCTTACCATTCTATGATTGTAAAGGCAATGCAAGTACTTGCAGTCAGACAAATGTTTTCAAATAATGCAAGATGAAAACATTTTCTCTATTAAATTGGTCCAGCTGGTTTGTGATCTTGCACTTTGAAAATGCTGAGCACAAGTTCCCAAATGCAGAAAGGACTTTAGATTTAAAAAGTAACAATTTTCAGGACTAAATAAAAAACCAATTTGTAGGCTCACTACAGGATGGACATCGAGGTTTTGGAGCATGTTCAGAGAAGGATAGTGAGGTTCATCAAGGGCATGAAGGACATATCCTACAACAAGCATCTGAGGGAACTGGAGTTGTTCAGCCTGGAGAAGAGGAGGCTGAAGGGAGACCTCATCACTGCCTACAACTACCTGAGGGAGGTTGGAGTGAGAAGAGGGCCAGCCCTCTTCTCCTTGGTGACAAGTGACAGGACTAGAGGAAATGGTTGCAAGCTGCACCAGGGGAGGTTTGAGCTGGATACTAAGAAATATTTCTTCACAGAGAAGGTCATCAAACATTAGAATAGTCTGCCCAGGCCAGTGGTGGAGTCACTATCCCTGGAAGTGTTTAAGCAGTATATGGACCTGGTGCTTAGGGACATGATTTAGTACTGACCCTTCAGTGCTGGGTCGAAGGTTGGATCTTTGAGGTCTCTTCCAACTGGATGTTTTCTGTGCTTACCTCTTCAGAGATTTCAGGTTAGCCTTGGGTTATAATTTAAAAACATACCCCTCTCACCCAAAACACCCTAACCAACCAACAAACCCCCCCACCAACAAAAGAAAACAAACCACATCCTAAACCACTGCAACCCTCTCTAAATCCCAAAGACTCATAAAGCCCCAAAAACCCTTACAAACATACTAATGAAAACATCCTTCCCTGAGATCATACAACCCTTACAGCTCAATGACTTCTGCACTGCAAACAAGAATTTACAGTTCCTTAGTTATTAGAGTCATGCACTTAGGCACAAAACTCTTTCACTCAAATAAATTTTCCACGAAAGAGGAAAAAAAGTTGTACACTTGGATGCTGGCCCAGTGAGTTTGCAGACCGAACTCTGCCATCTGACCTATTTTATTTATAAACTGAGATAACACTGGTTGCTGGATTCAGACTCAAACTTGCTGAAACATGCTTTTCAACTGCCAGCACATAATATTTAGGCTACTACATTTTCATTGTAACTACCAAACCATACTATTGAATTAAGCTAGCACAAATGTAGTCACCTAAGTAACTTCATAGAATCACAGAATAGTTTTGGTTGGGAAGACCTTTAAGATCATTGAGTCCAAGCATTAGGTAACTCTACCAAGTCTGGTGCTAAACCATGTCCTTCAGCACCACACCTCTCTGTCTATAAAACACCTCCAGAGATAGGGATTCAACTCCCTCCTTGGAGAGGCTGTTCCAGGATTTGAGAAGCCTTTCTGTGAAAAAAATCTCTTCTAATATCCAACCTACACCTCTCCTGGTGCACCCTAAAACACCCCATAACCTATCACATTTTACTAGGGAGGCAAGACCAATACCCACCTCACTACAACCTTCTTCCAGGGAGCTGCAGAGTGTGAGAAGGTCTCTTCCAGCCTCATTTTCTCCAGATTAAAGGACCCCAGTTCCCTCAATCACTCCTCACAAGACCTGTTCTCCAGACCCTTTACCAGCTTGTTGCCCTTCTCTGGACATGCTCCATCACCTCAGTATCTTTCTCATAGTGAGTGCCTCAAAACTGAACTCAGTACTGAAGCTGTGGCCCTGTCGAAGTTGAGTCCTGCTTGTCTCGCTATTTTCAGTTTGCCACATGCACACCTACTATTTAATACTTTTCACAGGCCCATAATAAATAGCAACTTAAAAAAAAAAAAAGAAAAAAAAAAAAGCTACAAATGGCAATTCGTTAGCTAGGGAAAAAAAAAACCCAAACCAACCAACCAACCATCTAAACCACAAACTAAGGGTAATAAACGGTGACACTACTTCCAAAATAGACATAAGAGCATCCAAACAGATTTTTCACCACAAAAAGCCGTGATATAGGCAATGAAGAAGAACGAAATAAGTGGTGAGAGTGGTTCAAAACAAAAGCTCCTCTACGACAGCGTCATCCCGCTGATTAACAGCCACAACCTAAGAGCAAGAAGCAGGCAGTCGAAAAGGGCGGCACATAAGCTCCACTGTGACGCCCTCCCCGTTTTGCCCGAGGCCCCCCGCGGCAGAGGTATCCCCCTCAGCGATAACAGTCTCGGAAGGCGGAACAAAACGAGCGGGAGCCGAGGAGCCCGAAGCCCTCCACGCCAACCAGCCGCCCGCACCCCGGCTGCCGGTAAAGACGCATCTCCGGAGGCGAGGCCGGCGAAGAGGCAGCTGCTTCGTCCTTCGCCGCTGGTGACATGCAGCTCCCATCAGCACACAAACAAACACCGGCAGAAGTGGCGAACAAAAAACTCACCGACAGATCGTACCGCCGCTGCCAGGCCCGCCCGGCCACAGGGTCCCGACCAGCGCCGCTTTGGAGACATCACCCAGAAAAGCGGAGCGGCCGCTACCCGCTTCCGCTTCCGGGAGCAGCCCCGCTCCTCCCCCGGCACGGCACGGCCCGGCTGGGGCCTCCCGGCCACCGGCTTCACCACCTCACTTCCGGCGGGGCTCCGTCTCCGCCCACGCACGCACTTCCGGTCTGGGCGGTGCGGTAGGTTCTGTTCCGCACGTGGGGCGCCATCGGGGCAGGCCGGCTTGGAGCTTTCCCCTCGGCGCCGCTATGGGCCTCACGCGGCAGTATCTGCGCTACGGGCCGGCCGCAGTCTTCGGGCTGGTGGCCAGCGCCAAGGCTAACGTGACCTTCGTTACGCTGCGTGGTGAGCGGGGCCGCTATGTGGCTGTGCCGGCCTGCGAACACGTCTTCGTTTGGGATACACGGAAAGGAGAAAAGGTGGGAGCCGGAGTTGTCCAGGCCCTCCTTCCCAGAGTTGGGAGTGGCGGGGATGGTGCGTTGCGGGGCGGGGGGCTGCAGCGTGAGGCGCTTTTGCACCGTCTCACGCAAAATTGTTGGTATTAGGGAGCTGCATTTCAAGACCGGTCTCGTCTCTGCAGCTTCTCTGTTCTGCAGCCCGAGCACACCTTGCGGTTTGCTTGTGGAGCAGCTCTGCAGCTCTGAGTGCGCGCTGGCCAAATCTCACTGTTGATCCTTTTGGGTTTGTTTTTTAGTAGCTCAGTTGGGGAAGAGAAGTTGCTGCGATAGGGGTTGGAAACTAGAGCACAGGAGGTTTCACTTGAGCATACAGAAAAAAAACTTTTTTATTTCGAAAACTTTTACTGGAACCTGACTACTCAGGGAGGCTGTAAAGTCTCCTCCTCTGGAGGCTTTTAAAATCTGCCTGTGTGCGTTTCGGTGCAACCTGCTGTAGGCGTACCGGTGTTGGCAAGGGGTTGAACTGGATTATCTCCGGAGTTCCGTTTCAACCCCTACGGTTCCGTGAAAGCTGTTGCCGATTTAACTGGCGAACAGTAGTGGTGCTGCGTGTGAAAGTTCTGGGAGGAAACAGGAGTGTCGTGAAGCTTGTGTTCCTGCTGTGGATCTGCTTTTCCCATGTGAAAGTTGTATCACATGCTGGGTTTGTGAGCTGTAGATTTAAGGACTTGAATGCATGTTTCCTTCTGTTAAATTCTGAAAACATTGTAGCTGCTACTTACTGTCCCCTACACACTGAGTTCAGGATTTGCTGGCATGTTGTTTTGGAAAGTTATTTGTTGTCAGGTTTTCGTGCAGTCTGTGAAAAAGCTGCTCTGTTCTACACCTGAAAAAGGCCAACTGAGAGAGGCTGAGTCACAGGAAGCTTTTACTCTCCAGCAGCGTTCTTTGCTCTCTGGCACTTAAAATACAAGGGCAGAAATTTCCAGGGTTCATTGTGCACCAGTTTTCTGCTTGATGATGATAAATTGCTTCTCTTCCAGCTGCTGTCTGCCTTGTAAAATGGAGCTAATGACACTGTTTGGTGCAGGAAGCTGAAAAGTGAAATTCTGAAGTGTCAGAAGCACTCAGCTGGAAGCTCAGTAGAAGAGCAGAGGGTGTGTTTTGCTGCTGTATACGTACCTGGCTCTGACACGTCGTTTATCAACGTTATGTGTGTTTTTTGTATCCTAAAAATTGCAGGTTCTTATCCTTAAAGGTCTCAAGCAGGAGGTGAGTTGCCTCTGCCCTTCTCCAGATGGGTTGCACTTGGCTGTTGGGTATGAAGATGGATCAATTCGTATCTTCAGCCTTCTAAGTGGAGAAGCAAATGTCACTTTCAACGGACACAAGGCTGCGGTTACAGTCATGCAGTATGACCATTTGGGTGGCCGACTGGTATCTGGCTCAAAGGTGAGGATTGCACATCTAGGGGACAGTCCTTTCATAGACATGCTCTGTGGTGGACATTGAGCTGCACTATAGCCAGAGGGTAGTGATGAAACAATAGAGTTGGGCAGCCAGGGGCTGGGAGAGCAACAGGGAAGAGTGTGATGGTTTGGGAGTTCCCTGCCCCCTCACACTCTGTAAAATGATCCAGACTAGAACTCAGCCTGCTGGAAGTTAAGGACTGAAGCTCTATTTACAGCTCAGCACAATGGACAAGCAGAGATACACACTATAGACAGGAATAGTTACAGACAGACAAGTTAAAGGGAATACAGAAACACAACTCCCCTCCCAGAAATCAGAGACCCCAGGGAGGGGCTCCCAACCACCCTTCCACCTTCTCCCCACCCCTATACCTTACCCCAAGGTTTGCCTTACATGCAAAGTGAGCTTGGAGGATGGGCCAGGGGGGTTAGAAGGAAAGTGGTTAGTGAAAATTAATTGTCAGAGGAGCCAGAGCCAGAAGCTGCTAGACTGCCCCAGACGCTGTTCTCTCAAAGAGACAGACAGACTGACTTAATCTGTGTTTATGCTCTTTTCCCAAAACAATTTTCAGTGCAAGGTGAGCTTGAAGGATCGGCCAGGGGGGTTAGAAGGAAAGGGGCTAGTGAAGATTAATTGGCAAAGAGGAGCCAGAAGCTGCTAGACCACCCCAGATGCTGTTCTCCCAGCAAGAGAGAGACAGAGACTGATTTACCTCTGTTTTGAGTTATTTTTCCCAAACAATCTCAGCAAGCCTATGAGTGAAGCAGGCATCACCATGTTTTCCTTTCACAGCCTAGAGTGTAATTTTGGCTATTAAAATATTCCAATTAGCCTCAAAGCAGCACAGTGAGTTGGCTTCTTGCAGATGCACATACATGTGCAGAGCAGCTTTGGGATGCTGAAGAGGGAAGATTATGTGCCTGTGTTGTGTGCCTGTTCCCCGTGCCAGAAGACTGTCTGCTGGCCTGGGCTGTAGCCTCAAACCAGCACAAGGAGACAGGGCAGGAGTGGGATCCTGGTAGAGCTGTTGAGGGAAAGAAGCTTGTGAGATCACTAATAGCAAAAGCCACTCAAACCACAACAGAGGAGCATTTATTGGTCTGAATGTACCTTTGGGGAAGGAGTGTCATTTGCACTTGTCATCCCTGGCATTAAAATCCAAAGTGAGAAAGCTGAAAAATCATTTCAGTCTCAGAGGTAAATGTTTTGCAGAAACAAATTGCCAGTCCTTTGAAGACTCTCTTGTCTGTTCCAGGATACAGATGTCATTGTGTGGGATGTCATCAATGAGAGTGGCTTGTACCGGCTGAGAGGACACAAGGATGCTGTCACTCAAGTCCTTTTCTTGAAGGAGAAGAACCTATTGGTCACCAGGTGAGGCAGAATGAGTGGTCTGAGGAAAGCAGCTGTGTTTTTATTTGCAGTTTATACAGCCTAGGGGCTACTGCCATTTGTTTGTTTCTTCCTGCCTTGTGATATCTGAGACTCACCAGTGTGTTAGAATACGATTCTGCACGTGTATTTCTTAACTCTGGTGCCAGGTAGAGTCATAGAATTGTTTTGGTTGGAAAAAACCTGGAAGATCATTGAGTCAAATCATTACCTACCTCTGCTAAGGCTGCTGCTAAACCATCTCTCTGAGCACCACATCTCTGCATCTTTGAAACACCTCCAGGGATGAGGATTCAGCTCTCTCTCTATCTTGAGAGCCTGTTGCAGCATTTGAGAACCGTTTCAGTGAAGAAATTTCTTTTAATATCCAACCCAAACCTCCTCTGGTACAACTTGAGGCCATTTTTCCTCATTCTGTCACTTGTTACTAGGGAGGAGACACCAACATCCATATCACTCCAACCTCCTTTCAGGGAATTGTAGGGTGCAAGAGGGTCTCCCTTCAACTGCTTAAACCGCTCCAACCTAGAGAACCTCAGTTTCCTCAGGTCACAAGACCTGTTCTCCAGACCCTTCACCAGCTTTGTTGCCCTTCTCTGAATCTGCTCTAGAACACTCAGAGTCTTTCTTGTGGTGAGGGCATGTTGTAAGTGGAACTGAAATGATTGTCCTTAAAAGGGTGTTCAGAAAAGGGTTTACTTTACTAGTAAATGTAGCAACTTAGAATTATTGTAACAAAGAACAGTGATAATATATTCATTATGTATGTAACTGCTTTTGCTATTTATCTTGAGTTAAGAGGACTTACTTACTGTCTAAGTCATGCAGCGATGTGACACAAAAATTATGGAAAATCACAGAATGGTAAGGTTGGAAGGGACCTCAAGGATCATCTAGTTCCAACCTCCTGCCATAGGCAGGGACACCTCCCACTTGTACAGGTCACTCAAGGCCTCCTCCAACCCGGCCTTCAACACCTCCAGGGAGATTATGGAACACAGAAGCACAGAATGTGATTGATCACATTGGGTGATTCTGTGCTCCACAACCTCCCTGGGCATCCTGTGCCAGTGCCTCACCACCCTCACTGCCAACAACTTCCTCCTAACATCCAGTCTAAATCTCCCCTCTGCCAGTTCAAACCCATTGCCCCTTGTCCTGGCATTGCAAGACCTTGTCAATAGTCCCTCCCCAGCATTCCTGTAGGCCCCCTTCAGATACTGGAAGGCTACTCTAAGGTCTCCTTGAAGCCTTCTCTTCTGCAGGCTGCAGAACCCCAACTCTTTCAACCTGTCCTCAGAGCAGAACTGCTGCAGCCTGGAGAAGAGAAGGCTTCAAGGAGACCTTAGAATAGCTTTCCAGTATCTGAAGTGGGCTCCAGGAAGCCTTCTGTTCTCCAGGCTGCAGAACCCAAACTCTCTCAACCTGTCCTCATAGCAGAACTGCTGCAGCCCTCTGAGCTTAGTAATCTATAATTATAGGAATTAATTAAAAGAGGATAGAATTTTTGTTTTAGTTGACTTTCAGTTATTCAGTGTGAATAGCAGAAATCAGCTGCTAGTTGACTGTACAGTTGTTCAAATCACTTGTTTCAAGTGCTCTTGTAGTATCAGGATATAATAATACAGCCAGAAATTTGCTTTCAGGGAGATCTGATCCTGCAGAGGCTTTGAAGGGCTGATAACAGATGTATTTTCTGTTAGGAGGAGCAACTCCAAATGGGCATTCAGTGAAGGAACCTGCTTTTCTTGTAGCCTGGTTAAGAATGTGGAGAGGGAGCTTTAGAGAGGCAGCTTCAGAACTGATCACCACTTTGTGATTGCTGTGGAGAGTCCTCTCGTTTTGACTCTACATGGGAGGTGGCTGTGTGGGACTTAACAGCTGAATCCAGAGGAGGAGACAGATTTTAGGGACTTGCTGGGTACCACTTTGCAGTACCTTTGTCTTGCCATGCTTTGTTCTCACAGAATGTTAGGGATTGGACTGGACCTCCAGAGATGGAGTCCAAACCCCTTCCTACAGCAGGGTCACCTAGAGCAGGCTGTATAGGAAAGCATCCAGAGAAGGAGACTCCACAGCCTTTCTGGGCAGCCTGTTCCAATGCTTTGTCACCCTCACAGTAAAGAAGTTTCTCCTCATGTTGAGGTGGAACTTCTTGTGTTCCAATTTATACAACATTCCTTGTCTTGTTACCACTGAAAAGAGACTCACCTTCATCTTAACAGCCACCCCTCAGATATCTGTAGATGTTGATAAGATGCCCTCTCAGCCTTCTCTTCTCCAGACTGAATGGCCCCAGGTCTCTCAATCATTTTTCATAGGAGAGATGTCCTAGTGCCTTAATCCTCCTCATACCTCTCCTTTGGACTGTCTCCAGTAGATCCTTGTCTCTCTTGAATTTGGGAGCCCAAAACTGGATATAGTCTCAACAAGGCAAAACAGAGGTTGAGGAGGAGAACCTCCCTGCACTTGCTGGACACTTTTCTTGATGCACCCAGGTCATCTATGATAGAATCATAGAATGGTAAGGTTGGAAGGGACCTCAAGGATCATCTAGTTCCAAGCCCCTGCCATAGGCAGGGACACCTCCCACTAGTACAGCTCACTCAAGGCCTCCTCCAACCTGGCCTTCAACACCTCCAGGGAGGGAGGGAGCAGCCACAACCTCCCTGGGCAACCTGTGCCAGTGTCTCACCACCCTCACTGCAAACAACTTCCTCCTAACATCCAGTCTAAATCTCCCCTCTGCCAGTTCAAACCCATTGCCCCTTGTCCTGGCATTGCA